>CAUYSK010128704.1:0-25488 GCA_963575035.1 Avahi laniger
CTCAAACTCCTGGGCTCAAGTAATCCTCCTGCCTCAGCCTCCTGAGTAGCTGGGACTACAGGCATGCACCACCATGCCTGGCTAATTTTTTCTATATATTTTTAGTTGTCCAATTAATTTCTTTCTAATTTTAGTAGAGACGGGGTCTCCCTCTTGCTCAGGCTGGTTTCGAACTCCTGAGCTCGAACAATCCGCCCGCCTCGGCCTCCCAGAGAGCGAGGATTACAGGCATGAGCCACCGTGCCCGGCCCTAGAAACAGTTTTGAAACAGAAAAATTAAAGAGAAGTTGTAGGCTTGTGTTTTATGGTGTGTTGCTTTTCATTACCATATACTTGAATTTAGATTATGTTTAGTATGTTGCTGATAGTCCGAATGTGTATTTTAAGTGACTTTAGCTTAATTATTAATCTTTCAGGTATGTCAATAAAGAACAAATCAATTTTAGGGTGAGTAATTCTAACAATAGCATCCACAACAATAATAATATCTAATTTCTATTTAGTACTTACTACTGTGTGCCAGGCACTGAAATAAGAGTTTCATTTATACCACGTTTATTTCAATTAATCCTCACAAAACTTAGGAATAGGAATCACTATTACGCCATTTTTAAATTGATGATGGAGCTAAGGCTTAGAGAGTTTAAGAAAAATATTCTAAGGTCATGTGGCTAGTAAATGATGGAAACAAATCCTAGCTAGCCTATTTAGAGAACTATGGGTCTTTTTATGTAGAGGTATGTTTAACAAATAAAAATTGTATATTTTAAGATGTGTATTTTTAATGTGATTTGATATACCTATGAAATAATCACAATCAAGTTAATTTATATATTTATCACTTTAGGTTGTCAATAAAGTAGTGTTAATTATAGTCACATTGTTGTTCGTTAGATCTCCAGGACTTATTTGTTTTTTATAACTGAAACTTAGTACCCCTTGACCAACATTTCTATTTCTGTCTTTCCTAGTTAGGTTTCACATATAAAACATGCCTAATCTAATCTAATATTCATTTAATCTATATTAATATTAATATTATTTTATTTTATATGTTGAATCTGATCTAACTAGATTCCATATATATATGAGATAATATAGTATTTGTCTTTCTGTATCTGGCTTATTTAAACTGATGTATTGTCCTCTGAGTTCATTTGCGGTGCAGCAAATGGCAGAATTTCCTTCTTTTTTTATAGCTGAATGATATTTCATTGTGTGTGTGTATGTGTGTATACATATATCTGCATCCATTCATCTGTTGATGGACATTTATTTAGGTTGTTTCCGTATCTTGGCTTTTGTGAATAATGCTGAAATGAACATGAGAGTGCACAGATCTCTTCAAGGTAGTGGTTCATTTCCTTTGGGTATACAGTCATGTGCTGCTTAACAATATTTTGGCCAATGATGGACTGCATATATGACAGCAGTCCCATAAGAGTATACTACTGTATTTTTACAGTGCCTTTTCTATGTTTAGATGTGTTTAGATACACAAATGCTTACCATTGTGTTATAATTGCCTAAAGTATTCAGTACAGGAATATGCCGTACAGCTTTGTAGCCTAGGAGTAATGAGCTATACCATGTAGTCTAGGTGTGTGGAAGTGCATTCTATGATGTTCGCACAACAATGAAATCACCTAAAAATGCATTTCTCAGAATGTATCCCTGTCATTAAGTGACACATGACTATGTACCCCGAAGTGGGATTGCTGGATAATAAGGTAGTTCTACTTTTCATTTTTGAGAAGTCTCCATACTGTTTTCCATAATGGCTATACCAATTTACATTCCCACCAATAGTGTAGGAGGGTTCCCTTTTCTCCATGTCCATGCCAACACTTGTTATCTTTTGCCTTTCTGATTATAGCCATTATAGCAGATATGAGGTGGTATCTTATCATGCTTTTGATTTACATTTTCTTGATGTAGTGATGTTGAGCATCTTTTCATATATCTGTTGTACATTTGTATGTCTTCTTTTGAGAAATTCTTATTCAGGTTGTTTGCTAATTTTTAAATTAGGTTATTTATTTTTGCTCTTGAATCATATTAGTTCTTTATACATTTTGAATGCTAATCCCTTATCAGATAAATGGTTTGTATATATTTTCTCCCATTCTGTAGATTGTCTTTTCACTCTGTTGATTATTTTCTTTGCTAAAGAGGAAATTTTAGTTTGATATAATCTCATTTGTCTATTTTTACTTTTGTTGCCCATGCCTTGGGGCTCATATCAAAAAATTATTGCCTAGACCAATATAAAGAAATATTTTCCCTATGTTTTCTTCTGGTAATTATATGATTTCATGTCTTATATTTTAGTCTTTAATCCATTGTGAGTAGATTTTTGTATATGGTGTGAGATAGAGTCAAATTTCTTTCTTCTGCCTGTGGATGCACAGTTTCTCACTGCCATTTATTGACGAGACTATCCTTTCCCCACTTTCTGTTCATGGTACCCTTGTTGAAGATCAGTTCACTATAGATGCATGGACTTATTTCTGGTATCTCTATTCTGTTCTATTGGTCTATATGTCTGCTTTTATGCCATTATCATACTCTTTTGATTACTATAGTTTTGCGATATATTTTGGTATCAGAAGTGTGATGCCCCCAGTTTTGTTCTTCTTGCTCAAGATTGCTTTCTCTATTCTAGGTGTTTTATAGTGCCATATAAATTTTAGGATTGTTTTTTTCTATTTCTGTAAAGAATGTCATTGACTTTTCTTATTTTTATGAATTTAAAGGGTACAAGTGCAGTTTTGTTACATGGATATATTGCATAGTAGTAAAATATGAGTTTTTAGTGTAACCATCATTTGAATAATATGCATTGTACCCATTAAGTAATTTCTCATTCCTCATTCCCCTCACACTCTCCAACCCTTCTGAGTCTCCAATATCTATTATTTTATATTCTATATTCATGTGTACACATTATTTAGCTCCCACTTACTAGTGAGAACATGCAGTATTTGACTTTCTGAGTTTTCTTCAGTTAAGATAATGACCTCCAGTTCTATCCATGTTGTTGCAAAAGATATCATCTCATTCCCTTTTATAGCTAAATAGTATTTCATTGTGTATATATACACACCACATTTTCTTTATCCAATCATCTATTGATGAACACTTAGGTTGATTCCATATCTTTGCTATTATGAATAGTTTTGCAATAAACATATTAATACAAATGCAAGTATCTTCTTGGTGTAATGATTTATTTTCCTTTGGGTATATACTCAGTAGTGGGAGTGTTAGATGGAAAAACTAATTATTTTTAGTGCTTTGAGAGATCTCCATACTGTTTTCCATAGTGGTTATACTAATTTACATTGCCACCAACAGTGTATAAGTGTTCCATTTTCCTCCAAATCCTTGCCAGCATCTGTGATTTTCTGACTTTTTAATAATAGCCATTCTAATTGGTGTAAGATAATATATCATTGTGGTTGTAATTTGCATTTTTCTGATGATTAGTGATGTTGAGCATTGTTTTATGTGTTTGTTGGCCACTGGTATGTCTTCTTTTGAAAAATGTCTATGTATGTCCTTTGACCACTTTTTAATGGGGTTACATTGTTGATGTTTGAGTTCTTTGTAAATTCTGGATATTAGTCCCCTGTCAGATACATAATTTGCAAATATTTTCTGCTATTCTGCAGGTTGTTTATTCACTTTGTTGATTATTTCTCTTACTGTGCAGAAACTTTGTAGCTAAGGCAACCTATAAATTCAATGCAATCCCTGTCAAAATACCAACATCATTTTTCACAGAATTAGGAAAAACAATTCTAAAATTCATATGGAAACAAAAAAGAGCCCAAATATCCAAAGCAAACCTAAACAAAAAGAACAAAGCTGGAGACATCACACTACCTGACCTCAAATTCTACTACAAGGTTAAAGTAACCAAAACAGTATAGTACAAGTATAAAAATAGACCCACAGATCAATGGAACAGAATAGAGAAGTCAGAAATAAAACCACATATCTACAGCCAAGCGATCTTTGACAAAGTCAACAAAAACATACACTAGGGCAACCAAACCCTTTCCAAAAATGGTGCTGGAAATGTTGGATAGCCCCATATGCTGAAGAATGAAACTGGATCCAAATCATTCACCATATACAAAACACTGATGAAGGAAATTGTATGTGACACAAACAAATGGAGAAACATTCCATGCTCATGGATCAGAAGAATTAATATCATTTAAATGACTATCAACATTTTGAAAGGGTTTACATGAATCTGTAGGTCACTTTGGATAGTATGCATAATTTAATGACATTAATTTTTTCAATCTGTGAACATAGGATGTCTTTCCATTTATGTGTCTCCTTTAATATCCTTCATCAATGCTTTATAATTGTTAGTGTCTTTCAATTTTTTGGTGGTTTTTTAAAGTACTTTATTCTTTTTGTTTCTGTTGTGAATGGGATTGAGTAATCTATTATAGAATGAACTTCAGACCATAAAAGTGACTGGAGAGATAGTGACCTAAAGCCTAGTGGTGAGCTTCATTTATACACACACACACACACACACACACACACACACACACAAAAGAATGGCTAAATACACACACATTAATAAAAAGGAAAAACCCAATAGAAAATTGTTGAAAGGATATAATCAGGTTTTTTGTAAAGTAAAATACACAAATAACTGAAAGCCTTAGTAACTACTCAGATGCCTTTTTTCTCTAGCAAATTGGGAGAAAAATCAAATCAAATGATAAAAATGATAATACATAGCTTTGGTGAGAGAAACTGATGCTATAATGCATTTGACACTTATTCTTTTCACTGAGACCTTCTCAGGTTACCCTATTAAAAGGTACAACTCCTTGCAAAGGGCTTTATTTTCCTGCTTAATTTTTGTCTATAACAAGTCCACAAATAATATGGATTTTACTCATTTATCTTTCCCCTAGGCAAGCTCCATGATAATCAGGATTTTTGCCTGTTTTGTTTGCCTCAACAGTGCCTAGCACTTACTAGGAACTCAATAAAACTTGTTCAATCAATGAATATAAAATGTTTTAAAATTATACACATTTAAAGGATTTACACTTCTAGGAATGAATCCTAGGGAAATAAGATCATGTATAGAGATTTATCCACAAGGATGTTTATTGAATCAGTTTTACAAACTGAAGAAAATAAGACATAGATACGTAATATAACAATGGGAGTTTGCTTAGGTAACTTATGATAGATTCTTATAATGAATACTCTTTTCGGCCATTAAAATGGACATACTAGGTAACTGGTTCTGGACATGAACACATGATTACTAAAATTTAAATTGTTACAAAACATCGTGATTCCTTTTTAATTTTTAAAAACATATGTTCATGTAAAAATGCTAAATTATGCATAAACCAAATTTTTTTCTGTGTGGTAAGGTTGTAGTTGAATTTATTTCTTCTTTTGTGCCTGTTGATATTTAAGTATTTTTTCCTGCAATAATTATGTATTGCTTTACTAGTAGTTCTTCACAAAAAGATCCCAATTATAAAGGCTTATATTCTCATACAAGCAGCCTCTGGTGTGAGGTACCACTGGGCCTTGGCAATGTGGACAGTGTTCCCATATTCTGTTTGTAATCATGCTGCTTAGGCTGTATGAACAGTCATCACAATTCTGGTCAGGCCAAACCATTTTCATGTATCACCCATAGTTCATTTAAAATTTGTACAAGATAGAGTTTATTTCTAAACTGTGAATGAAAATTAATATGAATCAGAGTTGCTAATGTGCTAATAATTACTGTAAGTCTTAAGACATATTGGCTACTCAACCTGGTACCTTGAAGTGTTTAAGAGCAAGTTGTACAGAAAGTCCTGAGTCACACTGAGGTAGAAGGTAGTGACCAGGATGGACTTTAACTCCATGTTTTGTGTGGCCTACAAATTAACATGCAGACAACAGAGAAAGCTAGTAAATGCTAGGGGGAGAAAAGATATCTTTAATCATAATTTATCGGTAATATGTAGAGATAAATTCCTAGGAGGAAATAAGGTCTGAGGAAATTATAGGAAATATTAAATCTGTGATTCTGTTTACAGTAGAAACGCCGACCAACAAATTCCAGCTGTTTCTTTGTGGGTTATAGAAGTGTCACAGGCTTGTTTATGGTTATGAATTGTAGACTCTAACCTGGATCTTACGGAGTTCCATTAGTTTGGTTTGGGTTTACTCAGATTTGTGCAAAGGGACATTTCCAATAGGCAATGCATTTATGGAACATTTGGTACAGCTCTGTACCAAATTTTTGTTTCTGAAATATTTATTCCAGTTTCTTCCCCACCCCTACCAATAGTTTGTCTTTGTCTCCCCACAAATGCTAGTGCAGTTTTATTTATTTAAATAAAACTAGTATGTTATACAGCAGTTGCTTGTACCATATGCACTGTTCTAAATACCTTCAAAGTGTTAATTCACTTAATACCTCATAACAAGTTTATGAACTAGGTACTATTTTTAAAACCAGCACAAAGAGCAAAAACCTTAAAAGACAAGAATCAAAATTTGTCTACATTAAAATTAATTTAGCTTCTATATGAAAAAGTAAGTAAAGTTAAAAGATAAGCTATAATCTGGGAGAAGAAATTTGAAATTCATATAATTGATAAAGGATTTGTATCTAGACTACATAAAATGTCCCATATGTTAATAAGAAAAGACAGTCCAGCTAAAAATGGGCAAAAAAAATATGTAGAAGAAAAAAGAAACAAACAAAATAATCCCTGATATCTAATGGCACCTAAGCTTAGAAAAGATATTTAATTTATCGTATCGTGGGAACTTAAAATAACCATGAGATACCATTCCACCTCTCTCAGATTGACACAACTTTAAGTCTGACAATAACCAAAGTTGGTGAGAATACGGAGCATGGTAGAAGTAGCAAATGGTATCAACCACTTGAGAGAGCAATTTGGCAAAATTTGATGCAGTTGAAGATATGTCTGCTTTATGACTCACAAGTTCCACTTCTCTCTATATATTCCTTTAGGAAATCAATCTCATTCAAACAAATAGAGAGATATATAAAGTTCCACTGTAGCATTATGCGTAATAGTAAGAGAGAAGATAAATTGGGAATATTGACAGAGGAATGTGCCCAGTGGATAAAATGAATGAGTATGAAAATGGCTAGATCTTGAAATTAAAATGTTGAGTAAGAAAAGTAAATTACCGTGTAAAATGTACAAACACACAGCATGATACTTGTATTGCTTGTGGATTCATCCAAACAGATACATGCATATGTCATATCAATATAATATGAGCAAAGAGATGCACACACGCTTTAGGATTACTTTTGAGTAGAAAAGGGGAGTAAGATTGAGGAAAGACACAAAGGGGGATTAACCTGAGTCTGTAACATTTTGTTTCTTAAATATATGAAGCAAATATGCTAAGATATTGACATTTTAACAATATGGTTGGATGAGAGGACATGAGAATTTATAATTTTTTTCTTTACTTTTCTATTCCTAGACTTTTGGTATATTTGAAAGCTAGGTGAGGTTAAGATTAAAAGTCAGGCTTATCTTCTTAATAAATTTTATTTATTGATTATATTCTATATATGGCAGCTGTGTGTAGTAAGATGAGCTCTGGGCCTAGAATTTAAAGACTTGGATGTGAGTTCTGAAAGTGCTTCACTTTTCTTCTTCAAAATAGGAATAATTTTTACTTTCTCATAGAATTCTTGAGAAGATCAGTTCAGAAAATTGTTGTCAATATTATAAGACACTATAATGAGTTGCTAATGTCTAACAAATTTACCCTACTGAACGAGCTCAGAGAGAAACCAGTTCAAGACCCCCCAGCTGGTAGATTTGAGCCTTCTGATCCATACATTGTCCTATTCTACCTCTCTGTGCCTTAGTTTCTTTCTCAATTATGAAGATCATAAAACTTACATCATAGGATTATGGGGACTAGGATAATAGAAGGAGAGTATATTTTTTGGTGCCTCGTACATAAAAGGCTGTCAATTAACTTAGCACTCAAATGCCGACCTTTACATAGCTACTGCCTTTTTAAGTCCTCTGTGGAACTGGTCCTCAGTATCACATTACTCACAGAGCTTTGTCTGGTCTACTTTCCTGGACATCACCACCAGAAGTCAGCAGTAGAAAGTGATGGTTAACACATGAGCTTTAGACCAAAAATAGAATAATGTTCATGTTAGTTAAAAAGGTTATTCAAATTCTCTAAACCTCTGCTCATGTTCAAAATGGACATAGTGATAGTATCTACCTCATAGGATTGTTGTGAGAATTTAATGAAATTATGTGTGTAAACTGTTTAGGAAAAAAGCTTGCACTTAATAAATGCTTAATAAATGGTTGGTTGGATTTGAAAAATTATTAATGTTATTAATTGATATTTTTATGAATTTCATATTAATAGGAAGTGTTGTGGCTGTGACTCAAACCTAAATCTCCAAAGCTCATTCCTTTTCTATTTGTAACAAATTCCTGTTTTTGTTTGAATACTTCCAGTAACCAGACTGCCAGTGAGTTCCCTATTACTGGAAGTACAACATAGTGTTTTGAAGTATATATTCATTGTGGAATGGTTAAATCTAGCTAACTAACAAGTGCTTTACCTCGCTTTGTTATTTTTGTGGTAAGAACACTTAATATCCACTCTTTTAGCCTTTTTGAAGAATAAATATATCCTCATTATTATACTCACAAAGTTGTATAATAAATCTCTCAAAATCATTTCTTCTATCTAACTGTAATTATTATATGTATCCTTTGACTAAAATCTCCCCATGTCCCCCTCCACACTGACTACCCCAGCATCTGGTAACCACCATTTTACTGTCTACTCCTATGAGATTAGCTCTTTGAGATCCTGCATGTGAGTGTGAGCATGTGGTACTTATCTTTTTGTACCTTGTTTATATTGCATTTAACACAGTGTCCTCCAGGTTCATCCGCATTGTTGAAAATGATAGGATTCTTCTCTTTTATGGCTGAATAGTATTCCATTGTGTATATATACCATATTTTCTTTATTTGTTCATTCATTGATGGACACTTAGGTTGACTTAATATCTTGGCTATTGTGAACAGTATTGCAGTAAATGTGGGAGTGCAAATATTCCTTCAATATAGTGATTGCATTTTTCCTTTGGGCATATACCCAGTAGTGGTATTGCTGGATCATATGGTAGTTCTATTTTTAATATTTTGAAGAACATTCATACTACTTTCCACAGTGGCTCTACCAATTTACATACCTACCAACAGTGTGCAAATGTTCCTTTTTCTCTACATCCTCATCAACTGTTATCTTCTGTCTCTTTGGTAGTAGCCATTCTAACAGAAGTAAGGTGGTATCTCATGGCAGTTTTGATTTGCATTTTCCTGATTAGTGACGTTGCATTTTTTTCATATACCTGTTGGCCATTTGTATGTCTTCTTTTGAGAAAAGACTATTCCAGCTCATTTTTTAATTGGGTTATTTTCTTGCTATTGAGTTGTTAAAGTTCCTTATATGTTTTGGTTATTAACCTCTTCTCAGATAAATAGTTTGCAGATATTTTCTCCTATTCAGGTTGTCTCTTCAGTCTGTTGGTTGTTTCCTTTGCTGTGCAGAAACTTCTTAATTTGATGTAGTCTGTTTTTGCTTTTGTTGCCTGTGCTTGTGAGGTCATATCCAAAATCTCACTGCCCAACCCTATGTCTTGGAGCTTTTTCCCTACATTTTCTTCTGGTAGTTTTACAGTTTGGGGTCTTATTTTAATTGTTTTATCCATTTTGAGTTTATGTTTGTATATGGTGAGAGATAAGGGTCTAACTTCATTTTCCGCATGTAGATATCCAGTTTTACCAACACTATTTCTTAAACAGACTGTTCTTTCCCCATTATGCATTCTTGCCAACTTTATCAAAACTCAGTTGGCTGTAAATGCATGAATTTAGTTCTGGGCTCTCTATTCTAGTCCACTGGTCTATGTCTCTGTTTGTATGCCAGTACCGTGCTATTTGTTAGCTATAGCTTTGTAGTATATTTTGAAATCAGGTAGTATGATGCCTCCAGCTTTGTTCTTTTTGCTCAAGATTACTTTGGGTCTTTTGTGATTCCATATGAATTTTAAAATTGTTTTTTCCTATTTCTGTGAAGAATATCATTGGTATTTTGATAGGGATTGCATTAAATTTGGAGATCACTTTGGGTAGTATGGACATTTTAACAATATTAATTCTTCTAATCCAAGAATATGGGATATCTTTTCATTTATGTATATCTTACTTCTTTCATTAATGTTTTATAGTTTTCAGTGTAGAGATCTTTCTTCTCCTTGGTTAAATTTATTTCTAAGTTTCTTTTTGTAGCTATTGTGAATGCGATCGCTTTCTTGAGTCCTTTTTAGACAGTTTGCTGTTAATATATAGAAATAGTACCAATTTTTATGTATAGATTTTGTTTCTTGCAACTTTACTAAATTTATTTAGGAGTTATAACCGGTTTTTTTTTTTTTGGTAGAGTCTTCAGGGTTTTTTATATATAAGATCATGTTGCCTGAAAATAGGGACAATTTAACTTCTTTCTTTCCAATTTGGGTGCCTTTTATTTCTTTCTCTTGCCTAATTGCTCTCACCAGGACTTTTAGTATTATGTTAAATAGAAGTGGTGAGAGTCGGCATAGGCATATATATTTACAATTGTTATGTCCTTTTGCTCAACTGACCCTTTTATCACTATATGAATATAATGCCCTACTTATCTTTTTAAAGTTTTTGATTTAAAGTCTATTTTATTTGATATAAATATAGCTACTCCTGCTTTGTTTTGGTTTTTAGTTACATTGAATATCTTTTTCCATCCTTTCACTTTCAGTCTGTGTGTTCTTAGAGGTGAAATGAGTCTCTCATAGGCAGCATATATTTGGGACTCACTCTCTTTATCCATTCAGCTACTCTATACCTCTTATTGGAGAATTTACTCCATTTACATTCAAAATAATCATTGATCAGTAAGGAGTTACTACCGCCTTCTTGTTCATTGTTTTCTAGTTGTTTTGTAGATCTTTTCTTTCTTATTGCCTTTCTTTGTGGTTAGGTGATTTTCTCTAACAGTATGTTTTAATTCCTTGCTTTTTAATTTTTTGTGTATCAGTTTTAGTTTTTTTCTTTGTGGTTACCATGAGGTTTACAAAAAACATTTCATGGTGCAGCACTGCCACCACCACCACTGCCGGTGCTGGAGATCACAGCTTGGTGCAGGCAGTGCATATGCCTCCACTCCTCAGCCAGCACACATGCCTGTCTGCCTGCCCGGGCTGGCTCCTGCCTCCTGCTGTAACCACTGTGGAATCCATGGCACCACTGCTCACCCTCAGGTTCTTCCACTTGCTTGAAAAATAGCAGAACAAGGAAATTAAGGAGCCACCCCTGTAATTTACCCTGAAAGCCCCAGCAGAGTCAATAGACAGCTCATGTCACAAAGAGAAAAGCTACAGGCATCTAAGGATAAACCACTGTGAAACAGCTTTGACCATAAAGCTGACTTAGAAGACTTTGACTCCAAGGTATAAATCTTCCCAGCAAGATGGCCGACTGGAGATAACAGCTGCCAGAGCATCTCAGTAAGAAGGAGAAGTTTTAGATGAAAGAGAAAAAATGAACAAACAAACATAGATTGGGTGCGGGTCTGAAGGAAGGGTGCTAGAACCTTCAGGAGACTACACAGGAAGAAGTTGTGGTGCAGAACAGGAAGGAGCAAGGTATTGGCAAAGATCAACCCCTGAGAGGCTTCGAGTCCAGTGGGAAGGGTAGGTAGAGTGGTTTATTTCTCCCTCCCATGCATCTCTGACAGTTGGTGGGCTCCTGAGATGCTGGAGAAACTTTCTGCCCACACGAGCCCAGAGGCTGCTGCTTCCAGTGAGCTGGGAACGTCTTGTGGACAGGGCACCGGGCTCCCAGCCCCCAGGAGCACTACCCACCCCCACAGACACAGGCTGGCATGGCAGGTGCTGTATTGCTTCTCCACTCACTGTGCGCCTTTCTCCTCCCTAGGGGGCTTCAATGCTTCAGGTATAATCCTGCTTGTTCCCACATAGGCATTTCCCAACTCCGGCCCACAGAAGCCACAGGGGTCCAGTGAGTCGGGGTGATCTGTGTGACTCCAGAACCCAGACATTCTGTGCAGACTGCTTCCCAGAGAGAGGGTTGGAGATGACCAGAGTGCTAGCTTACCTCCATACAAACTCTTTCCCTCCTTCCTCTTCCCCTCCCCCACCCATGGCTGCCGAGAGAGACAATTGAGCCAACACATTGAGGCTTCCACAGAGAGTGGGGCTCAGGCTTTTTCTCTTGGAGTCCTGCAGTGAACTGAAGGGTGTTCAGACTGGGACCTTCCTGCTTTCTGGCCCTCCCTGCTGCTGCTTGCCTGGTGGCTCCATCAGAACACAGCATGCCCTAAGGTGGAGGGACATGGAGCCTATTCAGACACCCCCTGGGTGACCCAGGACCAGTGTGCCTCTCCCTGGCGTGGTCAGATTGATCTTCTTGGTCTCAGGAGGCAAGGAGCCCATGTGGGCAGATCTTGGGGAGAGTGCATTGTGGGTCCTAGCTGCAGCATGCTCACAGGACACCACTTCCCCCATGGGAGGGTCACACTCTCAGCTCAGGCTGGGGTCCTGAGTGGGGAATGTCTTGCCCCACAGCACAGTCATGGGGGAAATTGGCTGGCTTGCTTGGGCACCTGCCTTTCGGCAGACGCTAAAAGGAAACTGTGGAGCAGAGATGAGGAGGAAGGAGTGAGACCCCACTGCAGACGGCCAGTTTGCAAATCTCAGATGGACCTTCCTCCACAAGCAGACTTTCTGGTTGGGTGGGGCTGTTTTAGCTTCTCCCTAGCAGCTCTGCCCAGAAGCTGGGAGCAGACCTTTGACCCCTAACAAAACAACTACCTTGCCAGCTTTTTGGAAGTCTGCGGGCAAGCTCACCCAGCCCAGCCCAGCTCAGCCACACTCCCCCATTCACCTCTGCTGTGGCAGAGAATAAGGACTCACCTGGAAGTTCCAGGGCTCCACCCACTATCTGGTGCATTCGAGTGCTTCTCCTGAGGGATTAGAGCTGGTCACAGGACCCAAAAACAGCGGTGCAGCTTGTTCCTTCTAGCAAGTACTTTCTATTGACAGGGAGATCAATTTGCATGTCCTTTATAGCATTTACTGACTCAATTTTACAGGGTCTGTGGTGGTCCAAGGAGTGCCCATTTGGGGGAACGCCTACCCCTCCCCACAGAAAAACTGCACTACTGGATAAGGGTGAAAAGAACCCAGCCTGGGGCCTCAGCATACAAGCTTTTAGCCCCCTTCTCCTTGAACAGCCCTCCCTGCTTGGAGAGCTTGTCCTGACTCTCCTACCAGCAGTTCCCCCTAGTGGCTGGAAAAGCAATTTCTGAGCCCCACTGAGGCTTTGCAAAGCCTTTCAAGCTCCCCCAACCTAGCCACGAACTGCCTTGCTCCTCCCCCTACCTCAGTGGTTGTGGAGATGGAGAAAGCCCCTGGGAGCTACAGGGTCCTTCCTAAAGCCTGGGGCACTCAAGTACTATACCTGGGTGACCAGAGTCTACCGTAGACACAAAAGAACATCACAGCAGCTGGTTCTATCATACAAACGTCAACCAATGACAGGGAGAACAATGACATAACTCATCATAGCATCTTCCAGTGCAAGCAAACAGGGTGTAGCTGATTCATACTCACAAGTCCACCCACCATCACTGAGAGTAAGCTGGGGGACCTAACTCACTACACACTGTTGGGAAGAAATGAAGACAGCAGGTCAGAGGTAACCTGAGAGGTACACCAAACCTGCTAAAACATCCCATGGGCAATTCAGGACCATCACCCTCTCCCTTGGCATGCTCAGGGATCAATCTTTGGGGTCCTAGAGACAGGCCCATAAACCAGGCCTAGCACCCTCAGCATCACTGAGATGCCAGATGAGAAGGAATCAGCGAAAAAATACCAGAAATGTGAAAAATAAGAGTGAAAGGACACCCCCAAAAGAAAAAAGTAACTCCTTACCAATCAAAATGAAAAGATCAAAATGACAAATGAAGAATTCCGAATATTGATTCTAAGGAAGCTCAATGAAATACAAGAGAAAATAGAAACCCAATGCAAAGAA
Organism: Avahi laniger; assembly: GCA_963575035.1. Taxonomy (NCBI): domain Eukaryota; kingdom Metazoa; phylum Chordata; class Mammalia; order Primates; family Indriidae; genus Avahi; species Avahi laniger. The sequence goes on from CAUYSK010128704.1 coordinate 14,193, forward strand.
ACCACAAAAGCAATGCAGGAGATACATACAAAATTTACTAAGGCAACTGAATTATTAAAAAAAATCAAACAGAACTTCTGGAAATGAAAAATTTATTAAAGGAAATACAAAACAGAGTGGAAAACCTTAAGAATGGGATAGATCAGGCATAAGAAAGAATCTCAGAGCTTGAAGACAACACCTGTGAGTTAAACAAGTCAGTCAAAGAGAAAGATCTGAGAAACAAGAGAAACAAATAAAACATACAAGAAATATGAGATTATGTAAAAAGGCCGAACATAAGAATCACAGACATCCCTGAGAGGGGAGAAGAAAATACACAAGGGTTGAAAAACCTATTTGAGGGAATAATTGAGGAAAATTTACCTGGCCTTGCTAGAAATCTGAATATCCAGGTCCAAGAAGCTGAAAGGACTCCTGGGCAATTCATTGTCAAGAGGCAATCACCACAGTACATAGTCATCAGACCAGCCAAAGTACACATGAAAGAGGCATTCCTATGAGTTATAAGGTGAAAGTAGCAGATAACTTACAAAGGAAAACCCATCAGACTATTGCGACTTCTTAATTGAGACCTTACAAGCCAAAAGGGATTGGGGCCCCATTCTCAGTCTTCTCAAATAGAAAATGACCAGCCTAGAATTTTGTACCCTGAAAAACTAAGTTTCATTTACAAGAGAGAAATAAAGACATTCTCCCACAAGCAAACAGTCAGGGCATTTGCCAAGACCAGACCTGCCCTGCAGGAAGTACTCAGAACTTTGATACACATGGATCAGCACAATAGATACCACCAGTGTAAAATCACCCAAAATCTAAAGGTCAAAGCCTGGATATGCAATGGCTCTAGAGATAAAATAGAGTAATAAAGTTCTACTCAACAGGATGAACAGAAACCCACCCCACTTATTAATTCTTTCAATAAAAGTGAATGACTTGAACTCCGCTGAAGAGACTTGGGCTGGCTGGATGGATAAAAAAGTACAAGCCAAGTATCTGCTATCTCCAGGAAACACATCTAACCCAGAAGGACGCATTCAGACTCAAGGTGAAGGGATGAAACACAATATTCCATGCAAATGGAAGCCAAAAGAAGCTGGTATAGCCATTCTCATATCAGATAACATAGACTTCAAATCAGCAAAAGTAAAGAAAGAAAAACATGGTCATTATATAATGGTGAAGGGAATAATTCAAGAAGAAGACATAATCCTAAATATTTATGCACCTAACACGGGAGCACCCGGATTCATAGAGCAAATCCTACTTGATCTAAACAAAATGATAAATAACCAGCATCATAATAACTGGGGACTTCAATACCCCACTGACAGAATGGGACAGATCCTCCAAGCAGAAAATAAGCAAGAATACAATGGATTTAAACAGAACTCTAGAACAAATGGGCCTAACAGACATTTATAGAACATTCTACCCAGGAACCAAGAACCACTGAATATACATTCTTCGCATCAGGTCATGGAACATTCTCTAAGATTGATCACATCCTAGACCACAAAATGTATCTCAATAAATTAAGAAAAATAGACATTATACCAATTATGCCATGTATCTTCTCGGGCCACAGTGAAATAAAATTAGAAATCAATTCCAACAGAAATACTCAATTCTAGACAAAGTCATGGAAATTAAACAACCTACTGCTGAATAGTTATTATGTAAAGGAGGAAATTAAGATACAAAGCAAAAGATACTTTGAACTAATTGACAAATGGACCCAAGTTATCAAAATCCATGGGATTCAGCAAAAGCAGTCATAAGAGGAAAATTCATAGCCATAAGTGGCTACAGCAAAAACACAGAATGCTCACAAATCAACAATCTAATAAATCATCTTGATGAATTGGAAAATGAAGACCAAACCAATCCCAAACCCAGTAGAAGAAAAGAAAATAACTCAGGTCAGAGCAGAACTAAATGAAATAAATAAAAAAAAAAGAATTGTACAGAAAATTAATGAAACAAAAAGTTTATACTTTGAAAAGGTGAAAAAATTGACAGGGCTCTCACTGTATTAACCAGAAACAGAAAAGAAGGGACCCTAATAAACTCAATCAGAAATGAAAAAGGTGATTCTACAACTGATACCATGAAAATAGAAAATATCATCTCTGAATACTATAAAAATCTTGAAAATGTTGAGGAAATAGACAAATTATTTGAAACACACAACCTCTCTAGACTCTATCAGGAAGAAATAGTACTCTTGAACAGATCAATATCAAGTAACAAAATTGAAACAGCAATAAAAATCCTCTAACAAAAAAATTTCCCAGACAAGATGGTTTCACAGCTGAATTTTACCAGACCTACAAAGAAGAACTTGTACCTATACTGCATAAATTATTTCATAACATAGAGAAGGATGGAATCCTCCCCAACTTGTTCTATGAAGCCAATATCACCTTTATACTAAAGCCAGGAAAGGACACAACAAAAAAAAGAAAACTACAGATCAATATCCCTTGTGAATATAGATGCAAAAATTCTCAATAAAATTCTAACAAACCAAATTCAGCTGCACATAAAAAAAAAATTGATCCATCATGATGAAGTGGACATTATACCAGAGATGTAAGTATGGTTCAACATACACAAATCTGTAAATGCTCTTCACCACATAAATAGAAGCAGAAACAAAGGCCGTATGATCCTCTCAATAGATGCAGAAAAAGCATTTCACAAAGTTCAGCACCCTTGAATGATAAGAACTCAACAAAAAAGGCATAGATGGAAAATACCTCAATATTATAAAAGCCATATATGACAAAGCCACAAGTAACATCATACCGAATGGGGAAAAATTAAAAGTATTCCTGCTTAAAACTGGAATCAGACAAAGTTGCCCACTGTTGCCACTTCTGTTCAACATAATGCTAGAAGTGCTAGGCAGAGCAATCAGACAAGAGAAGGAAATCAAGGGTATTGAAATGGGGAAAGAAGAGGTCAAACTATTGCTCTTTGCTGACAATATGATCTTACATGTAGAAAACCCCAAAGATGGACCTGGCACAGTGACTCACGCCTGTAATTCTAGCTCTCTCGGAGGCCGAGGTGGGTGGATTGTTTGAGTTCAGGAGTTCGAGACCAGCCTAAGCAAGAGCAAGACTATGTCTCTATTAAAAATTAGAAAACAATTAACTGGACAACTAAAAATATATAGAAAAAATTAGCCGGGCATGGTGGCGCATGCCTGTAGTCCCAGCTACTCAGGAGGCTGAGGCAGGAGGATCGTTTGAACCCAGGAGTCTGAGGTTGCTGTGAGCTAGGCTGACGCCACGGCACTCACTCTAGCCAGGGCAACAGAGTGAGACTCTGTCTCAAAAAAAAAAAAAAAAGAAACCAGTCTGCATGGCGTCCCTCTGCCCCAACATCGTTTTCCCCACCCAGTGCTTCTGTCAAAGCTGTCCGTGACCTTCAGCCATGTCTCAGTCCCTCCCCACCCCAACAGGTACCTGCGGGGAGACCATAACATCTGACCCCATACATTATTTGCTCATGCATTTTAATGTCAATAAACCATTTTTCATGCATACTCACCTCCGTTTAAGAACTTTGTGGCCACCCTACAGACAGCACCCCGTAAGTGCTAGAGGGGAATCTCGTGGGCATTGCTATCAAATAGACCAAGTTCCAAGCCTGGTTCCCACACTTAACCACGTGTGTGGCTTTCGGTAAAGCACTTTGCTGAACCCCATTTTCTCATCTGTCCAGTGGGGCTTGGACAGGTACCGAGGGGACAAGCATACAGTAGTTACTCAAGGTACAGTAATACTGTTACTTCGATTATCGTTTTTCTAAGTGCTAAGAATTGTCTCCTACTCGGGACCAAACATTTAAGTAAAGGACCCCCAAAGAACAGCCTCTAGTGAAGTTACTAGAAGAAACCTGAAGTGACCTCTTGAGTTTCTGAGCACAAGGCATGTTACAAAGGGTGACCTGCTCAAAGACGGGAGCAGGTGACGTGGGTTAAGACTGAGGCCAGTTCCACGTTGTGCCACAAACACCACACCCCCTGAGACTCAGTCTCGTCATCTGTACAATGGGGGTGTCAGAGAACCTGTCACAAGGAGGAGTTGTCAGAATTAAATGAGATGAGGTACACACCTCGCACAGGGCCTGCTTTGCAGCGAACACTCAATGACTGTCAGCTGTAGCTACCATTAAGGGGCGACGCTGCCATTTGGGCCACCTGATAGGGCAGTAACCTAGCCACGTTCAGGGCTCGCAGGCTGTGTGAGTGGATTAAGACGTGGGGAGAAGCGGGGCAAGAAAAATAATCGGGGAAGGAGAGGGGTCCTCTGAGAACATCGGTCTAGCCCGCAAGGAATCCGGCGGGGTCGGGCTGCCAGGAGTTGCAGCTCTGCCAGCATTTCCTTCCCACCACGCCCCAGTCTCCTGTTAGGGCAGCACAGGGGCGCAGGAAGAAAGTGCAGCAAGCGAGACTCACGCAGAGTAAGAGGAACCTTCTGACTGCGGTGGAAGGCGAAGGTGCGGGGCAAGGGCAGCCTCATTTCCGAAGCGAATCCTCATCCACTCACGTCCCCCGACCCACCAGCTGAGGTTGCAGCTGCGTCTGGCCCCGCGCGCCTGACATGGCTCCTCCTCGGGCTTCCGCGTCTCTCCACATTTCTCTTTCGGGGCTTTTTCTAGAACTGCAGAATCTCACTCTGTTGGGTCTCCACGTACAAGGCAGCCTAGGATTGCAGAGTCACACCATGGGTGACCTTCAGCCACCAGTGGGTAAATGCCCAGGACCCCTCCCCTGGACGAACAATTCCAAAGCTTATTCTCCCAGACGCACTAAGACACACCTTTTATTGGCTTTTTCCCCTTCTGAGATTCACTCTACCTGTTTCCTCATCCTGCTTCCTGGGGTCCCCTCCCAAATAAAACACCTGCACCCACGTCCTTGTCCCAGGCTCCGATTTCAGAGGAATTCGAACTAGGACATAAACCTAGCAGCACCACCTCGGTACCTGGTCTACCTGCCCTGGCCGACCTCTCCCCCCGCCCAGCCAGAGCTCGCTCTCCCGCTCCATCTGGTGTGGCAGACACATCCTCTGCCATCGTCACAGCACAGCTGTGAGCTTCTCCCCACTCAGCTCCAAGACACTTGCAGACCGCAGTGGTCTCATCACCAGGGCCAAGTAGCTCAGGACACCCCGTACTTTTTTCGCAGTTTGTGACCATTTATCCACAACCACATGGAGTCTGGTGACTTCGGCACTGACATTTTGCATTTCAAATTGCAAAAAAGGTAATATAATCCTGAGCAGAAAACACACTGAGTTGAGAGTTAAGATACCAAGATTCTTAAACAGTACCTGTAGGTTCAATAAAGGAATAGTCACCTGACTAATGACATATTTGCTCAGACTGCTCTGCACTTATTTATGATTTTAAAATATTTCATTATAATAATAATTTTTGCTGAGCCCTTAATATATACCACATGCTGGGCTGAAAGGTTTCACATGCATTATGTCATTTCATCATAATAACCCTGTAATATGGGTACTGATATTATCATCATCATCATCACCATCATTATTATTTTACAAATGAGGAAACTGAGTCTTTATAAGATCATCAACTAATGCTCATAATGTAATGCTAAGTTAAAGTGGTTAAACCAGTTAAAAATGGTTTATCCAATATATTTGAATTATGTTGAAATATATATGTGGGGGAAAAGGCTAAAAGGTACTGAATTAAAATGTGGGCCATTGTTGTCTCTGGTAATGGGATTATAGGTCACATTATTTTCTTTGAGTCCAACTTGCTCGGTGATTATGGGCCATTCACACCTTCAGGTTGGGTCTCCGCTGCTCTGCCTTCTCCTTGGTGAAACGCAGGCTGGGTCCCCATGGCCCCTCCTTCTCCTCCCTAAGAAGCAGGTGCCAGAGCCTGAGGATGCTACGGTTTTCATATCAAGAGAGGAAACTGCCAGGAACCAGAGCCCAGCAGCAAGAGAGGCCGCAGCAGTCATGCCGGGTCAGATCGCTGAGGGCACTCACAGGACTCAAACGAAGCAAAAGTCCTGAAAGGTTTCACTGCAGGCAAAGGACGCAGAACACTAAGTGTGGGGAAACTGGGAGCAGCTTCAGAAGGATCCACGACATCCATGAGCAGTTGCTAAGGCGCCCGCGCAGTCGCACAGGACCAGCCTGGTCTCTGGACCGTGAGCCCCCTGGATACATGTGGGGGTCTGGGCCTCAGGGACGCCCAGGCGTAAGTTCAACGAGACATTTGTTCATTTCATTTCCCTCTGGTCACATAGCCAAAACCAGAGGGAGTCACCGGGCACAATAACCGAAACCAGGTGCAGACAATCCATCTATGTGTTTCCAATAAGCAAGTTGGTACAGGGCAGCTCCAGGCAGTTTTGGACGTCACACAGCATGTTAAAAATCCCTGATTAATACATCCCATCCTTTCTTGGCCAAGCCTGTGGTTCCAGCATCTCTGGAGATAAGCGCAGCGTTACCCAGACTGGCTGCAGGTTGGGCCTGTCCTTACAGAGGCTGACGATGAAGATCAGCCTTCCCGGTCCCCTGGAGTCACGCCCCAGCTGTGCTGCACAGGAAGACCTGGAATCCTGGAATCACAGCTTGCCCACCAGGTAGGCAAGAAATCTCCCGGCCGTGGAGGAAGTGCTCGGATATGTCCTCCCAGAGCCTGAGCCCAGATTGGGGTGTCTCATTCAAGTGACGCTCTGATCCTGGAGATGTGGGGGTGAAGAAGGTGAGAATGAGGATGAGGACTGGCTCTTTTTACCTCCCTCGGTCCAGAGCCCTGCCCCACCCCCACCTCCATGAGAGCCCTCTGCCCACATCCCATAGCCGGGCAGAGTAGAGAAAGCTTGGGATGCAGGGGGAACCCACCAACCCGAATTCCACTTCTATTCGATAACTATTTATGTCCCAGCTGTCGGGAGCTTTCTGGATGCTCCGGAGCTCATGTGTGGGTTTACAGTCTAGTGGGACACAGATCAGTAACGATAAACATGCAGATAAATACACAACTCCACATCTGCACGAGGGAAAGGAAACAAGTTGTTGTGGGAGAGAATAAAGGGGGCTGGAACCTGCATGAGCTCTAAGGCCAGGAGGGAGGGACACTGTCTAAGGGACTGGCATGTAAGCTGAGCGCTGGAGGATGGCAGGATGGACACAGAGGAAGGGCAAGGGGAAGGGCATTGCAGTCGGAGAGAACAGCATGTGCAAAGGCCCTGAGGAGGGAATGCTTGGCAAGGTAGAAGAAGTAACCGAAGTGGCTGAAAGGTGGCAGGCACGGGGAGGAGGGGTGGTTGACGAGGTTGGGATGACAGAAGAGCATCATGCAGGGCCCTGCAGCCACAGCAGGGATTCGGAACTTGGTCCAGCTGTGATGATCTCATGGGTTGGCCTCTGCAAAAGCAGAGCCTGAGACAAGGGTTTGGGTGCAGGTGGATGATTTGGGAGGTAATTTCAGGAAGCAGGAACCAGGGAGAGGAAAGATTTAGGAGGGAAAGCCACATACATGTTCATCAGGGTCACCACTGGGGGCAACAGAAGCCCGATGCTGCAGGGACCTCCTGAGAAGTGTGCAGGAAGCGTTCCAGGATCTTCCGCCTGAAGGAGGGAGGGTAGCACATTTATCTGCCGCTCCCTTTCCCCGCTGGTCCGTGGTCACCCCTGGGCTGTGAACTCGGCACTTCCGGGCTGCACTTCCACACGGGCTGAGCAGGTTCCAGCAACATCCGTGAAGGCCCCAGGGCAGAAAGCAGAAAGACTCCGGACACACTCTTGAGGGGAACCACCGTGAGCAAGAAGCGAGTCTCGCTCAGAGAAGGATCACGGAGTTGAGACGCAGGCACCGGTGCCTCTGCCACCACCGGGAGCCGCAGACAGTCGTAGGAGAGGGCCATCTGACTGCAAGTGAGATGACATCTGACGAGCTGTGCACGCAGAGGAAGGAGAAGAATCTCGCATGTGCTAAGCACCCACTCCACGCAGCCATACTGGGAGCTTTCTACACGTTATCCTCAACTCTTCACAGCAGGGGTGATTATCCCCGCCCCTCAAGATCGGGACTTTCGGGTGGCCCTGGTTGACAAGCTCCTGCCCCTCCGTATGATCAGTGCCAAAGACGAGCCTTAGACAGCGTCTGACTCTCAGCGGCTCATCCCGACAGTGCTCTCACAAGGCTGACAGCAGAGCAGGCCGGTGGCACGGGCCAGACAGTCAGAGGGTCAGATGACCGACTGACCGGGAGGGTGTCCATCCAGAGCCCACTATCAAAGTTTGGGGAGCACTTCCCCCTTTCTTATGTCTGTGTACTGCCCGGGTCCCTTGCCAGGCGCTTCTTTCATAAAGGAGTTCCCACTATGCTTGTACGGGCAGCTTTATTTTAAGGTTCATGAAAGTTACACCTGCGCTGATGTCGCTTTCTCTCCTGGAAACCCCAGGGCCAGGCTGCATCATACGGACAATGACAGGTAGTCAAGGCCCTGCAAGTGCTTTAGTGGGCGTTATGGCTACCATTCACCTTACAGATGTGGAAACTGAGGCTCCAAGGGGTGCAGTCCCTTGCAGGAGGTCTCAGGGAGAGGGAGCCAGGGAGCCAGGAGCTGCTGTGAGACGGGGCATGGGGAGGGAGTGTGTCCTTATCAGGGGTCTCCACTCCTCATGGGTCCTCTCCAGCTCAGGTGGTGCCAGGAAGCCATGCTCAAGAGCCCCTGGGGCCCTCCATTGTGACTTTCTGCCCCTGCAGGTGTTCGCCTCCTCCACAGGCAGAACTGTGCCGCCAGGAAAGCTAATTATAAGTGCCGGGTATTTATAGTGAGTTTCTCCACCCAGTGCTTCCAGCACCTCAAGGGAACTATTTACAGAATCCTCCCAGCACCTCGTAGGGAAAAGCAGAGCCGCGCAGAGGAAACTGAGGTGAAAAGACGCAGCAATGTCCCCCGGAATAAGGACCCTCAGCCCAGGAGGCCTTATGGGGCATCCTCAGAGCCTGCTCTGGAGTCGACCAGACAGCTGTCAGGGAGAGGGAGCGTGACAGGAAACCCTGAGTGCACACCTGCCAGGTGCCTGGTGACCATGAGCCGTTTCCAAACATCAGCCCAATTAATCTCTGTGCCTCGATCTTCTCACCTGTCAAATGGGGCTGTGAGGCCTCCTAGGATCGTGAGAACAGAACCTGCAAGGACTGAACCTCAATAAATGTTACTAGCTATTCATTAAGATCATTATTATCATCCTTACAACAACTAATCCAGTAGATAAGCGTTATCCATTGGGTTTGAAGTGCGAAATATTAGTAATAATAATTAAGTTTCTAATCATTTCCTCTGTAATGCATAGTTGTGCCCCAAGACTGTTTAGGAACCAAATTTAAAAAGGCAAAGGCCGGTGGTTTGTCTCCAACCAGAGGAGGATGGGCGCGGGACGCGGAGCGGGGGAGGGTCACGGGCAGCAGCACACAGCACCTTGTTCCTGGTTCCCTGCTCACGGTCAGGGTTCAGTGACGCACACAGCAAGTGACTGGTGGAAACAGGAATTGTGATAAGATCTTTAGGGGCTGCTGAACACACACCTCCCACCTCATGACAGGGACCAAGCCTCCAGCTCATCGTGGTCATTCAGGTTTTCAGGCCTCAGCAAGACTCCGGCGCCTCAACCACAAAACTCCGGAGGGCCTCCCAAAAGAATGCAAAACGGGGCAATTATTTCCACCTTGCCAAGACGCAGGGAGGATTCCATGGAAAACACATGTACAATGTTCTTGGTACATGGTGGGGGGTTAAAAAAAACGGTTGCTATTATTAGAGCCCTTGAGTTTTCAGTATTATTTGTTTTTTAACCGGTCTTTAGTATTTTTCATCTATTAAAACTACAACATGCTTGACATTAAAAACGATTCAAACTCTGTAAAAGGATACAGAAAGGAGGGGGAGAAAAGCCGCTTCCTGCCTCCCCCTCTCCACCCAAATTGTCGAGTTGTCGTTGTTTTTGTTTTCTTGGTAGAGACAGGAGACCTCAGTCCAGAAAGTCAAGGGACCTGCCTCCTCTCGGGGGTGGCAGCGACCCTGCACAACCCGGCCAGCTCACTTTCACTCCCTGAATGGGAGCAGTTTCCGCTATTATAGGTGGATTCGTGCACTGCTTCCCCCTATTTTCTGAGAAATTTCCACTTCTGCACAAGGAGGAAGCTAAACCAGACCAGCTGTCTTCAAACTTTGCTGCCCATCAAAATCACCCAGCAGGTCCGGAAAATCCCAACGCCCTGACTGCACCCCCGGCCAATGAATCTTCAGTGGGACCCAGACATCGATGTTTCCGAAAGTCTCCGGGTGGCTTCAGTGAGCTGCCAACGTGGCGGGGAACTACCCGAGTCCTTTTCGCACTTCGACGTGGGCGCAGATTGTCCCGGTCTGGGCTAAACTGCAGATTCTGGCTCAGTAGGTCTGGGAAGCCTGACACTCTGCATTTCCAGCAAGCTGCCCGGTGACGTTCGTGCCACTGGCCCGGGAGTGCAAAGGGACTAGCGCGTTGCTTGAAAGGCTTTTGCTAGCTTTGAAGTACTTCATACAAAGGAAATTTTGCACGGAAACAGACACCAAACGGAACTGCTCTGGGTGAGGTAGGAGATCAGAAAGGAGGGGCATTGAGGTCCTGCACTCAGACTGACCCCCTGAGCTAGGCAGAATCACATCCCCGCCCCAAAGATGTCATATCCTAATCCCCAGGGCCTGTGACTGCGTTCTGTTACCTGGCAAAGGGGAATTAAGTTTCCATATGAAATTAATCAGCTAACTTTAACATAGAGAGATTATCCGGGATTAACTGGGCGGGCCCGATCCAATCAGAAGAGGTCCTTAAAAGTGGAAGAGGGTCACTTATTAACAGTGTTCCCCATCCTCCTTCTCTATATTTTCTCCTCCATGGAATTTATCTTCTAATATCGTTCATAATATATTTATTTATCAGTTTTGTTTTTATTGGCCTCTTCCCTAGAATATAAACTCCACAAAAGTTGGGATTTTATCTGTTTCATTCCCACTGGATCCAAAGTGCCCCAAACGGTGCCTGACACTGTGTAGATGCCTAATAAATATTGATTCAACGAGCAGTTTTTTTAAAAAGCAGAAGAAGGAGGCAGGAAAGGTCAGAGTGATATAAGGTGAGAACTCAGCCTGTTGCTGCTGCCTTTGCCGATGAAGGAAGGGGCCCCAAGCCGAGGAATGCCGGCAGCATTCTCCCCTAAAGCCTCCAGAAAGGAACCCCTG
>CAUYSK010128708.1:0-27233 GCA_963575035.1 Avahi laniger
AGTGATGTCATAAATTGTCAAGCTTAAAGTTAGTTTTCCCTTGTGTTAAAGGATATATTTTGAAGGATAAAACCATGGTTCTCATGTGTTAAAGATTTTATTAACTGAGGTTATGCAGGAACTGGTAAGATGTTATAACCAGTTCAAGGGAGAATTCAAACAGACACATATATAGACTATCAGAAAGACTGAAAGGATTCAACCGGGAATAAATTCAAAACCTGAATAAACCAATAAAAAGTAATGAGATAGAAGCAGTAATAAAAAGTCTCCCTTCAAAAAAAAAATGATGGCTTCAGTGCTGAATTCTACCAAGCATTCAAAAAAGAACTAAGAGCAATCTTGCTTAAACTATTCCAAAAAATGGAAGAGGAGGGAATACTTCCAAACCCATGCTATAAGGCCTATATCACCCTGATAGCAAAACCAGACAAAGACACCACAACAAAAAAAGAAAACTATAGACCAATAACTCTGATAAACATAGATGTAAAATCTTCAACAAAATATTAGCAAACCAAATTCAGTAACACATTAAAAAGATCATTCATCATGATTAAGTGGGGTTCATCTCAGGGATGCAAGGATGGTTCAACATATGGAAATCAGTCAATGTGATACGTCATATCAGTGGAACAAAGGACAAAAACCATATGATCATTTGAATTGATGCTGAGAAAGCATTCAATAAAATTTAATATCCCTTCATAATAAAAAAACTCTCAAAAAACTGGGTGTAGAAGGAACTTACCACAACATGATAAAACCCATATATGACAGACCCACAGTGAGTATCATGCTGAATGGGGAAAAACTGAAAGCCTTTCCTCTAAGATCTGAAACAAGACAAGGATACCCACTTTCACCACTGTTACTCAACATATTACTGGAAGTTCTAGCTAGAGCAATTGGACAAGAGAAAAACATAAAGGGCATCCAAATTGGAAAGAAGGAAGTCCAATTACCCTCGTTTGCAGATGATATGATCTTCCCTCTAGAGAAACATAAAGACTCCACAAAAAAACTATTAGAACTGATAAACAAATTCAGTAAAGTAGCGTTTTTATATGCCAACAGTAAAAAACAATCTGAAAAAGAAACCAAGAAAGTAATCCCATTTACAACGGCTTTGAATAGAATAAAATACCTAGGAATAAACTTAACCAAAGAAGTAAAAGATCTCTATAATAAAAACTATAAAACATTACCATCTGTGAAATAGGGTGACGTTAACTGTCACCACCTCATAAGGTTAATGTAATAATTAGGGATGCACTTGACAAATAATGATCAGCCATTAGGTGTGAATTCCTTTAGTCCACCACATCTACCATGTTTAGCCCAATGGCTGGTAACACTCTCTCTCTCTCACTTAATATTCTTATTTTATTTCTACATTAGTCATTCATGTAAATTTTCCATTCCCATTCTTCTTGATTGGTTTATTAGCCTAATATTATCCTCAGTCTTATTATAACTAATATTATAGTCATAATCCTGGTAACCTATTTATAACCTCATTAACATTACTGCTTTGGGCCATAATCACCTCATTTTTCTCTTCTTTCACTATACACTCATCATGAACGATTTCATTTATTCCTTAGTTTTTAATTACTTCCTTCTTGACTTCACATTGCCTACTGGATTTTTCTACTTTGTAATTTATAACTGGGATTACTTACATGTTCAAATCCAAAATTGCCAACTTCTCCCAGAATCTGCTTCTCTTGTTGTTATTCTAAGGATCATTTTTATGACCAGCGTAGCATCCCAACTTCTCAATCTGTTCATAACTTGGGCCCTTTCTAGCTTTCCATTGTTTTACAAACATTGTTCTTTATCAGGTAAGGTCTGGAGACATATAGGAAATAGAATGCCTTCCAGAAGTTCAAGTGTATAGGAATTAAAGAGAAACAGATATTTAATTCAACATATGGAATAACTTTCTTAAAATTTTTGTTCTAAAAGTTGAATAGGCTATTCCAGGAAATGCCAAGTTCCTTTTATTGCATTGTTCACACCAAGACTAACAGATCACCCTATTGAGTGAGACAGAACAAATAATGTAGCCTCTAAGCATTTGCGTTTCCAATCATCTATTGGGACAATGAAGAACCAGCACTAATCAGAGCAAGGAGATCAACCTCCTCCTTTCTCTCCTCCTAAGGCCAGGTATCCAAGGGGTGAGGAGCAGAGGGGAGAGGTCCTTGGAGAAGGGTGATAAAGGAGACATTCTTTATCCTTACTTGTACCTCATAATTTCTATAGGACTAAAAGACATTTGCTCAATTATTTCTATAGGACTAAAAGAACCCAAACTCCTGTTTGAGAGCACGACATTAAAATTCATATCCTTTGTCATTAAACAGGTATTTATCCAATGCTGGTCATGTGAAATGTCTAGCGAAGACTAAATGGGAGAATGTTTATAAAGGACATAGCATAGAACATCCCCTAAACAGTGAATGGAAGTTCCCTTTGGCCACCAGTGCTATGTTGATACATTACTCTGGAAAAGTACTATTGTTTCATTTGAAGGTTAGTGAAATCTCCATGTCTGTTCTGCTTCTTTAAATTAAAATCAAAAGCTCCTCTGATCTTGAATGTATTATATTCATAGCATAATAAACACCTGCAACACCACTCATGGGCATTCTATATCTGCAATCTATGGCCCTCCTGTCACAGTGAGGAGGTATTTGTGTGTGTTCTTCCACGTGCTATAGATATAATGTTACTTGCCTGAGGACAAGGATTATCTTTGGATTTGCTTTAAGTCTAGCACAGAGCCAAATATATGAAATGTTTATAAAGATGTTCATAAAAATGACAAAGAGGGGACTTTCCTTCATGCAAGGCTTGTTATTTTTCATCCTTATTCTAGTTATAGATGAAGAACAAAGTGTTCTATCAGTTCTCATTCCAGTTTGTACTGAAGAAAGAAAAAAATACACATAAAGACATAAATATTTCACTAATTGTACGTGAAGAACTCTTATCTGGAAAGGAAGATGACAATGCTAATGATGAATTCACGGAGGAAATGCATTAGATAAAGCAGATTATCATCGTTTGTTTCAAATCATGCAAAAGGGATGGGGACATACCTAACCATAGTGTGTCAACCAAGACGGTGTTTTATAGGTTCTTAGATAGGAAATTAACGATTGGGACTGTTTCCCAGCAGGCTATAACCACTGATATTACCATCGGCTTTGTGATAAGTTTATTGTATGATCTCTAGCATCTCTGCTGCAATTGTCTCTTGTGTGCAACACAGTTATGATTAACCTTGTTGCCTGGCTACTCTCTGGAATATTATTACTAAGGTCAATGATATGACATTAGCAAAGGACATCCAACCCTTGGTCGTCAGCTTCAAAGGAAGGAAGCCAGGGCCATGAGTGACATGCAACAGACGGTGCTGCTAAAGTGCCACAGCAGAGAAGGAGGCTGCAAAGTCTGTAGCGGTGAGGAGGGCAAGTGAGAGGCTCCCAAAGACCCTGCTTCCTCACATCTCAGAAGCCCATCTCTAATTATGGGACACATGAAACCTTAGTTGGTGCCCCCTCTGAGCTTTCTCTGCTGCCTCCTCCTGGCCAGTCCTCCTGGCCATTCTGCAGGCTTGATGGCTTGACCACAGAGCCTTATGCAAAATCATGAAGATGAAAGAACTTTTCTTTTGCCTCTTTACATCTTCTCTCTTTGTGCCCTCTCCTGCAGTTTTGGTATCCCCTAACCAGGACCAGCAGCTACATAATTGGTGGAGCCCAGTGCAAAATGAAAATGCAGGATCTCATGTTAGAAAATGATGAAGAATTTCAAGATGGTGATAACAGAGCATTAAACCAAGCATGGGGCCCTGTTAAATGTGGGGGCCGTGTGTGAATGATATGGTCACACACCCATGAGGCCAGCTCTGCTCCCCAGCCCATCCCCAGCAGGCTCTGTTTCCTTACACAGCCTCAACCTCCCTGAGAAGCCTCCCCCTGGCTGCTCCAGGGGAACTGCCCTCCCAGGAGGGCCCCAGGCAGATCTATTCTTCTTAATTTTCTCCCCCAGAATCCTGCTCTATGCCCTTATTCAGCTGAGCTCCTCTGCGATAAGATGCTGATGGTTAACAATGCAATAATGAGGAGTTTGCATTTTATCTCACCGCAGAGTCTCTGGTAGAATTTCAGGCCCTAGGACAAGCTTCTGTGGGGAGGTATTTGGGCCTTTTCAATCACACTACCAATCTCTTGCCTTTTCCCACCTGTAGTTTGGCCATGAGTGTTAGAATGTTTTTATCTATACATTCACCTGACATTTGCTGAGCACCCACTATCTGCCAGGCATTGTGCAAGGTCCTGGGAATGCGAAGGTGAATTAAGATTTGTTTCCAGCCTTTGAACAGCTTCCTTCTCTGTGATTAGCAGACACAAAAAAGATAATCACACTAGCAGTGACTGGGGGAGAGACAGGAGGCAATTCAGTTATACTGGAGAATGAGGTGTGGGTGGTGAGAGGGACAGATTGTGGAGAGGGTTTTGTTTGTTTGTTTTTAACTATTGTATTAGGTAAAAGCTGAGCAGTACAAGTCAGACATGTACAGAAACACAACTGATTTTATTTCTAAATTTCAGTGTTTCTGGAAATCCCACACTCTCCTGAAGCAGAGATCTTGTTCTATACCATTCAGTGTGCTCAGTCCCATGTAGTGATTTTTCAGCAAAATTCATATATTTCATCTCAGTCATTGTCCATCTTAACCATAGTCCTTTTGGAGGTAAATACCTGTTTATTTAGGGATGCTTCCCGACCTCCCTCTGACAGGCACTTTTCTTTCACCTAATGTGAATCAGGCTTCTCAGAGTCCTTTCTGACAGGCCCTGCCTGAGCTTGGGCTTCCTTTCTGTCCCTCTGGAAGGCAGTCTGACCAAGAGTCCTGCTAGGTCAGTTTAGCAAAAAGTCCCCACCTCTGGTATCTGTTGTTATCCCCCCACCTCGTTATTTTATCGCCTTGGCCTGCCTTCAGCCAGAATTCTGTTGAGTCGATTTAATAAGAATTCCCCTTATCCTTGATGTTTCCTCTTAGTAATTTTCCATCCACAAACTCCCACCCTGCTCCTTGGCTCTAAATCCCCACTTGTCCTCACTGGAGTCAGAGGTGAGCCCAATCTCCGTCCCCCTCCATAGGCCCCATTGCTGTGGACTCCATACCTATCGCGACAGTTCCCCATGTTTAACAAGCATCAAGGATGACTTTTGCTTTAACACCTCGTCACCTGCTCTTCTCTAAGTTTCTGGGGCAGAGGAGTCACCAAGTGTTGTTTTACGTTAGGGAAGGCGACCCTCCAGTCCTCCACTCGCTGCTGACTCACCTGTGTCCTCTCCAGACGTGGGCCTCTCTCCTGGTGGCCTCTACTGATTTAGCATGACCTGCCTGGTCACAGGATGCTCAGGACCAGGGTCTCTGAAGGGAGCGGGGGCTGATCTGGCATCGTCAGACTCCTGCTGCCAACCCTGTCAGAGACCTCGCACTCGCCTACCTTGGGACCTGCGTCCTATTTATGGCCTCAGAGTACAGAGCTCAGTGAGGCTCCGGTGGGGCCACCTTCCTCAGCCCCTCCCCCAGCTACCAACTCTGTGCTGCCAAGTCACACAGGTGGAGCACCAGCTCAACACTGTGCAGGCCACCCGGCTACCCTCAGGAGAACAGGGTTCCAGAGCGTTCTCTTGTTCCCTCAAAACTGTGTGCATCTACTTCTCCCACCCTCACCCCGGATTCTGACCCTGGCTCAGGAGCCAGACGATTCTCCTCTCTTTTCCTGCTTCCTCCCTGCCCTCCCCCCACCCAACTCCCTTGGGCTTTTCTCCTACCATGTGGAGGGAATTTCCTCATATCCTGCATTCTTCCCAGATCTGTGATGTGCTCTGTAGTTAGCCCTCTAAGTTTAGTTTCTTGATTTGTAGACAGCAAACTGTGAGAGTTCTCAGAAAACTCCTGTCTCTTGAAAGCCTGATTTCTGAGACCACTGTCTTCTTACGAGCCTTAACATCCAAACCCAAAGCCAAGCACACAGTTGTCTCCGTCCTCCTCTTCCTGGGAGCCCCGGCCATCAGGGCATAAAGGCTACTGAGGGAAAAGTCTGGATTACTGGGAAGGGAAAATAAATCTATTTCAGATGCCACACTCTGTACAGGAGCTGGAACTTTATCCCATAAATATTAGATGCCACCAAAGACTTTTCGGAAGAGGTGCACCACTGAGCAGAGGACAGAGCTCAGATCTGAGTTTTGTCTGCTCCAAGTAGTTGCAAACATTTGAAAACCAAGAGATTGCATATCCGAGTCTGTTTTTCCCAGCTTCTCTTAAGAAATCAAAGATGTAGCAAAAGTGGATCGTCATTCTAGCAAAACAGCAAATGGCTGGGGGCTGAGAAGTGGTCACTCCTTTTGTAACAGTGTAGTCACCCCTCCTCCCAGAGTTATGGAAGGGAAATATTGAGAGTGGAGAATATGTAACAGAGGGAATGGCCCGAAAAAAATAGCAAAAACATTATCTGTCTCTTTAAAACGTCCTCCACTCCTTTTTTGAGAACTAAAACCTGCAGCCTTGCCTCAGGCCAGTCATGGGTGGGGCAGGGTTAGTCTTCCCTTATTTGAGCTAAAGGAGTTGGCCCAGTCTGGACCTGGTAAAGGGAGGTCTTGGGCGGAGGTCAGCAGATTGTCTTCAGTCAGGATGGGACAATCAGAATCTTCAACTGCAGTTGAACAGTAATTGCCTGAACCCATCCTTTAAAAGCTCCGTATTTCTGCTTATTATTAGGACAACGGCATATTCAGACAGAGGTCTCCATTCTACTCCTTTTGCTGGCAAAGTAATAAAAATGTCTCTTCCTCCTCAAACCACTTGTCCTCGTTCTTCTGATTCGGCTTCGTGGGCAAGTGGCCAAGTTTTCGGCAATACTTTTGGAGGGACACAATTTTTCCACTTTCTCACAGGCCCAGTCAGCCTACTTCATTCACTCCTGGGACCTTTCTGGGCCCCACAGACACCAGCCCACCTCCATGCTGTGTGAAAGATTTGAGAAGCATCAAAATAGTAGCAAAGAAACCAGTCAGGATTCTGCGGTGAGGTCAGGTAAGAATTCATGAGGCTTCAGACTGGAGCATTTTAGTACAGAGAGCGGAGGGTCAGATGGAAGCGTCTGGGGAGGCGGCATATGAAGGACAAAAAGGACAACTACCATCTTGCTTCTTCCCCAATGCAAAAAGCCCGCGCCGAAAGCCCGCTAAAGACTTCTCCACCCCTCCAGAAGCCCGGCAAAGAAATCTCCGCGGGCTCCTCAGAAAGCCTGTACAGGCTTCCTCAGCCTGATTGGTTAAATCTGAAATCCTCTATTTACATAAAAGACCCGAGGCTCTGACTGGCTGATTATGAATCCCTAATCTGCATGACGAGCCTGGGCCCTGATTGGTCGGTCCCTTTTTGACACCTGGCTTTGCATAAGCAAGCCCTCCCTTTTCCGCCTGCCACCCCTTAAAAACCCCTGCCAATCGCTTAGATGGGGCCTCTCTTGCCCCTCCCAGCAAAGGTACTTGCGTGACTTCTTCATAAAGTTTGTCCTTGTTTGAGGCCGTCTCCCGCTCTCCTTTTTCTTTTTCATCCTCTCTAAACCCTTTTTCTGAAGGCATAGACAAGGAGAATAGAAGAGAGAGGAAGAGGACAAAAAGGATGCCCAGGTTCCGGGCTTGAGTAACTAGGTGAACCATTAGCTAAAGAGTGAGAATACTAGTGAGTGTAGTCTGACTATACTGACTGCGAGGTACCTGAGAGACAAATTGGTGGAGATGTTCACCGACTGGAAGCTCACTGAAATGATCTAATACAGAGATATAATTTTGATATCAACAGTAGATAAGTGTAAATTAGAACTATGAGACTTTTGACAGGGAGGAAATAAAATTTTTCCTCAACCTGCATGAGTTCTTCACTGGGAGGGACCCCTGTAACAAAACACAGATGAACAAAAGAAAAACAAACAAATGTATGAACACATGCAGTACACATCACACGGGAGAAACCTCAGTGAAAATTATCGCAAGGCAGTGGCTTAGAACTCTGGCTTGTATAGCATCTTCAAAAAAGAACGATAAATTAGTAGGGAAATGACAGGACAAAGAAGAGAGGTTTTAGGCTTCTAAAGGGGGAAACTATGGGAAGGTTTGGGAAAAATCTAATGAGATAAGGTTTGTTTGCAGATTCCTCTGGTGCCCTCTCTGGGCTGACAGGAGTGTAAAGGTCTCCAGTGAAGGAGAATTTATATCCTGTCTCTAGGGAGAAAACACAGGAAGAACTTTTCCTTTGTTTACTGCTTCTTAATTACCTTTAGCTCAAAAATAATTTTTTTGTCAAAGACATGTGATATGAGAGACTAGTATAGACAACTCTTTATCAACTAAGACAGACCCTAAGGTTACAGAAACAAAAATTACCTATGGGTTAGAGGTTCAGAGCCCGGCTGGCATGGCAACTTCCTAAATTCCTATGGCTACAAGAAAAACCACACTTTTGCAAAAACTTCCTAAAAATAGGAGCTAACAGGCAAACTGACAGACCCTTCCCAACTCAGATTTACAACCCATACCACTACAACTCTGATGGGACACACGACCCCCCTTACAAACATTCTCTGCTGATATGAAATTGCAGATCTCAAGCCAGTTCGAGCCAGCTTTTAGAGACTGTGCACACAGTCTTTGCAACCTATAGTTTACCTTTTGACATAAAGAGCCAAATTCCACTTCGTTTTAACACTAAAACCCTGCCTCAAAGTGAACATGGATGTATGTTATACATAAGTTTACCTATTATGCATGTGCTCTACTCCTCGCATAAATGTGTATACTTTCCCCCCAAACCTGCTAAATAGGAATGACTCTATTGTGTGATAAGGGTCCTGTGGGGCCTAAAACCCAACCTGCCCTTCCTTCTTCAAGGAGAGAGGATCTTCGGTTCATGCCACTCACTGTTTCTTTCCAGTTTGCAAACTAATATCACCAATAAAACTCTCCTTTCTACTATTTAGCCATCCTGGTGGTCTTTTGGACAACAAAGGCATATTTTGGGGTGACATATTCTGGTTTCCTACAGTTTCTTCTCTCATTTCTTTCTTCTCTACCCCTCCCCCACACCACACATAAACACACACAACATAGACACTTGCTCTCAACTTTGATGCCACTTACCCCATTCAAATAAAGCAACTCCTAATTACAATCCAGCTAACCACTGTCATAGCCAACAAACTCTAAAAACTACAAAAAAGTTTTCCTTCATTCACTTCGCCCACACAAATTGCATGAAGATGTAGTTTCATTTGCATTTAGTTGGATAGTACCTGGAACCTTCCTGTTGTTACTCTTTTCTTGGCCAACATCTACCTGTTCTTTAAATCTCTGCTTAAATGCCCCTTCCTCAAAGTATTCTACATTGCACTAAATTCTAAGTGATTACCTAGTCAATCACCTTTCATTTCACCCTTCGTGTTACATTCTCAATACTTATCATAAGTTATAGTTAAATATTTGTATGATTATTTGTTTAATGTCTACTACCCCACTGGACTGTAAGTGCAAGGATACCAGGAAGTGTTGTTATCTTTGTTCCCCACTGGCATCTTCAGTAGACTTGGCTCACAGTAGGAAGTCATGACTACTTATTAAATTAATAAAGGTTTAGGTCAAGCTTAAAAAAAAAAAGCTCTTTTAAAAAATACATAATATAATTTTTCTCCTGCCCATGAAGGAGGAGCTGTTAGAAGAATTGTCTTCCCATAGTAAATAACTAGGAACATAAACAAAATATTTAAAAACAACTGTTTTCAGATGCTGAACAACAGGCCCAGCTGGACTGTGATTCTTGGAGAGAAGAAAAGCAAACAAGGTGACCCTTTGACTATTCCAGCTTTCTACGTGGAGGCAATTTCCAGACCACAGGAAGGGGAAAGAAAGGCAATGCTGAGTGGTCTCTCTAAATGGAGGAGACAAACACAGAAGATTGGAGAGACTGAAGTGTCTGTAATTTGTAGGGCAGAGTTCTGGAGAGTAAGAAGTTACACAAGGAAAATCTCAAAGGGTCCCCTTAGGCCTGCATACTAATACTCCTTGGCTGAATACTAATCTGTGCATGGTGGGCTAAATTTACATGAGGCTGAGGGAAGAATAACTACCAGAATAATATAAGCTGAACAACTTCCTGAGGTCATACAGATCTTGGAGAAATTTACATTCCTACCAGCCAGAGTGAAGAGGCCTCATCGAACACCCTGTGCATTCAGTAGAGACCCCAGAAAAGTGACGTCTTAATAGCAAGGTTAGACTAACTCTAAAATAAAGATTATTTTACACCCATCACAACACAGCTTAAAAATAAGTATTCAAAATCAAGCTGATGACAAGTAATCTGATTGCCTGCTTCATAATATTCAGCATTTTTTGATGGAAGATAACAAAATCCAAACCCTCAACAGCATAGCATTCATGATGTCTAGTGATCAATGAAAAATTACTAGATGTGCAAAAGCAAAGAAACAAAATGTGATCCATAATTAGGAGAGGATAATTAGTAATAAAAATAGCCAGCACAGATGATGGAATCACCATACAAGGATTTTTAAAACAGTTATTACAATTATGGTCATGTTATTTAAAGAAAAATATAAATATGAGGAAAATAATTGTAGCTGTGAAAAGAACAATATGGATATCATAGGGCTGAAAAATGCAATGTATGAAATGAAAATTTATTAGATGGACTTTATAAGAGATTAGATACTACAGAAGAAAAAGTCAGTGAACTTGAAGGTATAGCAGCATATACTATCCAAGCTGAATCACAGAAAGAAAAGAGACTAAATATTTATCAAAGCTCAGTGACTGGTGGGACAGTATCAAGCAGTCTAATATGTATAATTGGAGTCTTGGACAAGGAGGAAAAAGGCATATAAATATCAAATATATATACTAGGGAATAATAGCCAAAAAATTCCAAATTTGGTGAAAATTTTAGGTGCTCAGATCTAAGAGTCTCAAGAAACCCCAGGAATGGCCCATACAGATACACACACACACACACACACACACACACACACACACACACATACATACAAACTACACCAGTAGACATCATAATCAAATAGCTAAAAAACTGTGACAAAGAGACATTTTTGAAAGTAGCCAGAGAAAATAGATGTTTCATCATCAGAAACATTGCAAGCTAACATGATATCTTTAAAGTGAAATAAAAATCCTGCTGATCAAAAATTATGCATAAATACTAGGGAAAATATTTTTCAAACCAAAAACTGAAAAAAAATATCACCAGTAGAGATAGTAAAGCTCTACAATTCTTCAGGCAAAATGGAAATAACAGATGGAAATTGGACCTATGCTAAGGAATGCTAGAAATGACAAACATGTGAGTAAGTATAAGATGTTTTTTCCTCACACACACAAAAAATTCTCTCAAAGATAATTGTTTAATGCAAAAAATATTGACAATTTACTTTGTGGGGTTTATAACATATATGAAAATATTAAAAAACGACAACAAATAACATAAAGAATAGCAAGAAAAAAGTGGAAATATACCAAGGTAAGGGCTTTAAAGTAAATATGAAATGGTATAATATTCCTCAAAGACAGATTGTGATAAGCCAAAAATTTATGTTCATAATATAAACTCTAGACAAAATAAAACAAAGAGGTACAGGAACAAGCCAGTTATGGAGATAAAATATTCAATCCAAAAATTAGCAAGAAAAAAGGAAGGAAATAGAACAAAGAAAGATGAGACCAATGGAATGTATCTGTCAAGATGATAGACTCAAACCTAAATATATCAATAGTTATACTAAATGTAAATGGTGTCTATTTTACCTTTGGATTTCACATTTTTACATTTACTTTCACCTTAATTAAAAGGCAAAGATTGCCAGACTGTACGATACTACTTGTACTATAGAAAATACCCTTAAACATAAAGACATGCATAGGTTAAAAGTAAAAGGACAAAAAAAATGATACCATTTCAATACTAATCACAAGAAAGCTAGAATGGCTATGTTAATGTCAGACAAATAGACTTCAGGAAAAAGAAAATTATTAGGGATCAATAATTCATTTCATAATAATAGCAGGGTCGATTCAACAAGAGACATAAGAATCCTAAAAATATGTACTCTTAATAAGAGTTTCAAAACACATGAAACCAAAACTGATAGAGAAGAAATATTAAAATCCACAAGAATAGAGATTTCAATACTTCTCTCTCAGTATTAGATAGAAAAAGTCAATCGAAAATCAATAGAGATCTCAACAATACTTATCAGCCAACTCGACCTAATAGAATGTGACACCTGATAACAGCAGGATACACATTCTTTGCAAACGCACACGGAACATTTGCTAATATAGACCATATGCTAGACCGTAAAACACATCTCAATGTCTTTTTTTTTTCTTTTTTTTTATGGAACACTTCACGAATTTGCATGTCATCCTTGCGCAGGGGCCGTGCTAATCTTCTCTGTATCGTTCCAATTTTAGTATATGTGCTGCCTAAGCGAGCACTCAA
This sequence comes from Avahi laniger, assembly GCA_963575035.1. Taxonomy (NCBI): domain Eukaryota; kingdom Metazoa; phylum Chordata; class Mammalia; order Primates; family Indriidae; genus Avahi; species Avahi laniger. Next base: position 12,626 of record CAUYSK010128708.1, read on the forward strand.
CACCTTTAAAATTACTTTGCTGATACAGTATATGTTCTCTGGCCAAAATGGAATTAAACTAAAAGGCAACAATACATGATAAATCTCTGAATATTTAGAAATTAAACAACACAGTTATAAATAGCTCTTGAGTCAAAAAGAAATTACAAAAAAAGAAAACCTAGGACAAGTTATCCTTATTTTGCACAGGTTCTAATAAGCACAGATTTCAATTACCCTAAATAACACCGGTCCTCCAACAACCCAACTCAAATTTGAATTACCACTTTTCTGTTACTATGGTATTTTAACTGTAAATAACTCCATAAAATATAAACGTCATAGTTAGCTCATCACCCCATGAATAATTATACAAGTAACACATGCGTATCATGATCAGTGACCAATTGCATCCCTTCCTCCAAAGACTGTTGGTGATTGGTTGGTGTGCTTCTCATTCTCAGTTTACACGCACACAGTAAAGCTGTTTTCTCTTTGTCTCCCATTGGTAAACCCACATGACAGTTTACAAAAGTAGAAGACCAAAAGAAGAAATTGGCCAACAAAGATAAAAGTACAGCAAACAAACAAAAAGTGATAATATTGGAAGTGAAACATTTATATTGAATGTAAATGGAATTACAGGAAAAGACCTGACATGGGAATATTAACACTGTCACTTTTTGAAAGACTAGATATGCAGTCAGAGGACCTCAGTGAAGGTGACAAATGAGAAGAGCACTTATGATGAAAAGGATGAAGATGTCCCAAAAGAAGTGACACCAGCAAAAACTTTATATTAAAGGAATTCTCAGATATTTCACACCATTAGAAACACAAAGGATAAAATATTGGAAGCTAATCCAAATTTAGAAAAGAGTTTGACAATTCACAAAGGCATAGAAAAAATCTTCACTCCATATCATAAATTATACAATGAAAAGGCATTGTTCAAATTACTCCTGATTTAGTAAATTGTGCTAATATATACATAATATAAAATTTATCATTTTAACCATTTTTAAGTGCACAGTTCAGTTGCATTAAGCATATTTCACATTGTGCAGCCATTACGCCCCTCCATCTCCAGAACCTTTTCATTTTCCCAAATTGAAACTCCGTATCCATTCCCTGATAAGCCTTTTTTCCCCTCACTCTACAGAATTTATTGGGTTTATAACTGGATGAAATTAAATATGAAGCTCATGCCATCCCAAAGCAGAGTAGGGATCAAAGGCTGAGTGATAAGTTTTCACAAAGAAATAAAACTTTAATTCTTAATGGTTCTAATGTTTTAAATTATAATGTACTACAAAAAATTAGTTTCACCATTTTTTTTCTCTATACATTTATGATAGACAGTATTGTTACAGTAAGTGTTACAGCAAGTGGTTCCAAGGACAAACCGAGCAGCACATGGACAGTCAGAGAATCAAGGTTTATTTGCCAGCGGGCTCAGACGGCTCTTGCCACCAAATTCTGAGCCCCATCTACCCAATTTTTCCCACTTTTATTAGGTTGGAGTGGTCCGAGGGGTGGGGTCTCAGGTGGCTAATGTGCCAGGTAATAGGTTAGTTGATGTGCCAGGAAATAGGTTAGTATTATGTTGATGAGGGCCTTCTGAGGGGTGGGGTCTCAGGTGGCTGATGGGCCAGGTAATCGATGGGGGTCTTCCTTATCAGTATGAGTTTAAATTTTAAATGACATAGAACAATTTTAATTTTTCCATTGATTATTAAGACCACTTTGCATGATTTCATGGTCTTTCCCTACCACGGAAAGCAAGGACTACCTGTACATAAAAATTTGTGGTCCTTAAAGGAAAATTCATAGTTTTATATATTTACATTAGAAAATTTTTTAAAAGTCTAAAGTCAATTACATAAAATTTCACCTTAAAAGCTAGAAAAAAGAAGAGCAAATTGAACCCAAAGCAAAAGAAAGGAAATCATAAAGAACAGACATTAATGTAATAGAAAATGCATGAACAACAGGAAAAAAAATCGATGAAATCAGATGACCCAGCCATATTATTCCTAAGTATTTATGTAACAGAAGTGAAAAGATAGGTTCACACAAAGATGAGTACTCTGATGTTTAAGAAGCTTTGTTCATAATATTCCAAGCTGAAAACAAGACAAATATCTATCAAGAGGTGAATGGAAAAATAAACTGTGGTATATCCATTCGATGGGAAATCACTACTCTGTGATGAAAAAGAATGAACTGCAAATTTATGCAACAACATATATCTTAACATTTTGAAAGCATTATGCTATGTAAAAGAAGCCAGACATAAAAAGGTACACGCTGTATAATTCTATTTATATAAAAATCTAGAATGGGAAAATTCAGTCTATATTGATTGACAATAGATCAATGCTTGCCAGGTACACAGGGGGAGCTGAGGGCATTGACTACCAAAGGGTATGAGGAAACTTTTTAGGGTGCTGGAAATATTATCTATCTTGATATGTTGGTTATTTGGGCATCTATATTTATCAAAACTTGCCAGACTGTGTATTTCATATGTGTGCATCTTATTGCAACTAAAATACAAAATAATCATAAGAAATACCAAAAAGTGAATTTGAAGGATATGCTTATGTACTAGATTCTTGGGAACTAGAGTTTTGATGGTGGTGGAGGGGGGTGGACATGTTTACAGCGATGCCTGTTTGTGTTCACATTTTCGTGGGGGGTTACTGGTGGTGGAATTGTGTTCATTTCCCTGCCTCCCACCATTCTGTCCCCAGAGGAAGCACCCCCTTTCTCACTTTGCTTTCTCTTGCTCTTCTAAGTGCTCGTTTGCCAGCAGGCAGGACCTTTACTGAAGGCTGCAGTTTTTCTGAATTTACAGCAGAAATTCAGTCAACAGAGAGAAAAACTGCAGCCTTCTGTAACTTCTGCCTTAAATGCATCCACAAATACGAGAGCTGAAGTCACATTCTCTGCGTGTAAGTAATTTACAACCTAATGCTCCACGACAAAATGAGTTTGTCTATCTCCGAGTTCCCTAACAACAAGCCACCCACTTCCTCAGGGTTTTTTCCAGGCAACTGATGGGTGACAGTGGCCTCCTTCTCACTCTTCCCCTCACACACACACACACACACACACACACACACAGCTCTGTACTTCCTCGGGGAATTTAGACCCAGTCTGAACTAGTTTGGGATGCCTGGCAGTTCCTCCACAGCCTGCGGCCTGAGAGGAAGTGGGTCTTCCACAAGCAGCCAGAGGGAGACAGAAAGGCCTCGGAGGGGCCTCATAAACTATCCCAGAAAGTGTCTAGTTTCCTACTGTGAAAGACAGCACAGCTTTCTTTGAGCCTTGGCCCCAGAGCAACGGATAACAGGCTTATTGCATTCATTGGTCATCTCTTCCAGGCCCACACTGCTCACTCAGCCAGGCCAGGCTAAGCAGTGGGCTAAGCAGTCTACCCCACAGCACCCCTTCAGGGGGCAGCGGCCCACTGGGCTTCCTCCAGGACTGGATGCCCACATTCTCTGCTGCTCTAGGCACATGCAGGCTGTGGAAATGGCTGGGGCTCTGCTTCCTCACTGTCCTTTGAGTTTTGCTTCTGATCATTCTTCCAGGGAGTGCCATTTGTAAAGCCCAGAATCTGCCTACCTTCTCTCATTAAACGCCTTCTTCACAAGTCACTTCTTTTGAGCAGTTGCATATGATATTCCAAAGTTGCATTCACAGAGGCTCTTTCTTGCTCAATGTCACAAACCATTGAGCTTGGTAAAAGTCACAGAACTTCTTATTTTCTTAAGCTGCTACTTACTTGAAGGTTAAATACTAGACTAGGATAGACTACGTCCAATCCTTTTGATCCATAAAACTAGCATTTGAATTGATGATGTCTAATATCCAATATTCAATAATAGTCCCCCAAACCAAAAAAAAAAAAAGCTATATGAATTGTTTTTTCCAAGTTCTAGGATTTAGGGTATGATGATATTATATGAGGAAGACTGGTCTCTCTGCCTGAGACTGTGTCTAGGGTGGCTGGTATACCCACTGCACAGACAGACCGACAATATAGAGATCTCAACTACGAGGCTTCTGCTGTGTGCCAGTCTACAGCTTTCTGTCGGGGATCTGAACTTGACTTCCAAGGTCTCTGGCTCACCAATTAAACCAAGTTCATTTTAATCATTTCCAACTCCCTCTCACGTGTCCTTGGGACTGGACATAAAGAGACAGACAAATGACATACACATTGGGTCTGAAAACTAAAGACTAAAGTTTAATCTGAAACATGAATGCATTTTCTTTCATGAAAGCAGAATTTATTTTACTCCCACAAACCAAAATAAAGTAAATGCTGCTTAAGAGAAGTTAATCCAGTCTTGAATTGAAAAAAAAAAGTCAGAAATAAATTTTTTAAATCTACCTATTACAGAAAATATCTTTCACTGTTTTGTTCATTCATACTTCTATCTGACTCTTCAGCTTGGAAAATATGTAAGTTGTTTCAAGTGTCAGAACCATATACTGGATGAAAATCATGTGTTTTCAAAATATGTATTTATACCTTCTAAAAATTCCTTGTGTTGCCTTTATAAAGGTTTTTTAAATAAAGCATAAAATTATTTAATCTTTAGGAGGCATCAGATTGTAAGACAGGAAAGAATTCCACTGTCTGCAGAGAACATTGGGTACATTACAGGAGGTTTTCTTTGCTCTGGAATATTATTACACTAAACATTAATCATATGATAGATAGCAGCAACTGTGAACTTAACAAAATGAGGTCTGGTCAGTCCCTTTTCCTCAATAATGTTTAAAAAAATTCCTAAAAATAAGATATGCATTGATATTACTACAACTTTCAAAACAAGGGTCCTCTAATATTATCCTGACGGCGATCTCTGATTTAGTGCTGAGGTAACTGGGAGCTAGGGAGGGCAGTGGAAGGGAAAACCACTAAGCCCCACCATTGGAAGCATCGATAACTGGTGGACATCTTGGACCTTCTCAAAATTTGAAATACAGATGTTGGCAACAAACTAGCACAGTGCAAAAAGAAGTGGCACCACCAACTCCTTATTTAGGTGGCTAAGAGATTGATGAGGAAAAACTTAACTGAAAGGAGGCCAGCCCGAGCAACAGAGCAAGGCTCTGTCTCTACAAAAAATCAAAAAATTAGCCGGACATGGTGGCGTAGGCCTGCAGTCGCAGCTACTTGGGAGGCTGAGGCAGGAAGATCACTTGAGCCCAGTTAGGGGTGGAGAATTTACAGCCTCAAGGCCACATGGGGCCCTCCAGACCCCCAGGTGTGTGGCTTCTCAACTGAATCCAAACTTCACAGAAAAAAATTCTTTTATTAAAAGGATTTCTTCTATAAAATTTGGATTCAGTCAAAAGGCCACACACAAGGATCCAGAAGACCACATGTGGCCCCAAGGCCACAGTACCCCCCTCCCCATATCATGGAAGGAAATGCAGGTAAAAGCGCCCTGACTTCCAATGTAAAATAAGAAATAGACCAGTCAAAATGTCTGGGGGGAGTGGCTAACTATCACAATCAGAGCCACATTATCGAGATTAAGGCTAGACTTGAGCAATTTATGTTCTCTTAAGAAAAAAAAAGAAGAGGCCAGGCGAGGTGGCTCACGCCTATAATCCTAACACTCTGGGAGGCTGAGGTGGTAGGATTGCTTGAGATCAGGAGTTCGAGACCAGCCTGAGCAAGAGCGAGACCCTGTCTCTGCTAAAAATAGAAAGAAACTAGCCAGACAACTAAAAATAGAAAAAATTAGCTAGGCACAGTGGTGCGCACCTGTAGTCTTAGCTACCTGGGAGGCAGAGGCAGGAGGATCGCTTAAGCCCAGAAGTCTGAGGTTGCTGTGAGCTAGACTGATGCCACAGCACTCTAGCCCAGGCAATAGAATGAGACTCTGTCTCAAAAAAAAAAAAAAAGAAGAAGAAGAAGAAGGCTGACTTAAGTCATATTACAAAGAACCCCATAGTATCGATACTTGTTATAAGGTCAGAATCACATTGCAAACCAAATCCTACTTAAGATATGTGCAGTTAACATCTGCGGCCAGTGTGCTAGGGTGCGTTGTTCAGGAATGAAAACAGGCTGCTCTCTGCTCAAGTGTCCTCAAGTGCTAGAGCAAAATACACAGGCATGGCACTGATACCTGTCCAGAAATGAAGAGAAGTTGCTAGAAAATGGCCAAGGCAATCAGTCAAGACCTTGGACATATTTTAAATTTGTTTTCAAGTTTAATTTGAAGGTAGCCATGGTAGCTTTCACCAAGTGTCAAAGTGAAACAACTTTACAGCTTTGACCTGTCGCTGCCTCTGTGTGATGCAAGGCAATACAGCACAGTGTACAAAAGAAATCCCGTGTTTCTAGCGTGTGTGTACCCCACCTCTGATCTAGATAGAGAAACCTGGTGGGAGGGTTGGCAGTGAGGGTAGAAATTCCTCTTAAACTCAAACTCCCCAGAAACTTTTTTCTTGCAATTGTAAAAGTATTGGTAATTTTTAATAAATTCACTGTATGTTTTACAAACATTAGTCTTGAGAGCTCTGTCTCACCAGAAGCAGAAGTATCCAGTATTGCGGGATAATAAGGCCCCAGGGTATTTCCAACCAGACCGGCAGCAAGAAGCAATATAATCATTTAACAAAGGAAACACCACTCTCATGCATTACCTAAGAATTGTTGAGCCCTGACATGTTCAACTAAAATAAAGAAGCTTTAGAGAATGACGTGGAGATGGACTGACCCCCAAGCAGGCCCCACAAATTGACATTTACCTTGGTAAACTAACTCACCACTCTCTAAAATCAGGTCCATAATCTTGTAGGAGCAGAAATGATCTTTTACGTGTCCCAGCGTTGGCCAGACTTGAGATGCTGACTCACTCAAAGCCCAGGAAGAGATGATCCCATATAAATCTAGATTGCGAATTGAGAATTTCACATTCACGGTGGCCTGAGTAGTCCATTTTCACCTTTTAAACAAGCTACATTATCATCAAATTGCTTGGAAAGCATGGAGTGATAGCAAAGCAATCGGGGCACAATGGCATTAGACTCTGTTGGCCTGTTATAATCCATCTCCAAATTGAAGCTAATAGACCTGCCAGACAAACCAAATACAGAGTCACTGATAGAGGACTTTCTTCTCAGCCACATGCTTTTGTGAGTCTCCTCTTTGTCTGGTCCATTGCTGATTAATTCCCTTCCTGGTTGACATTTCCCTTTTCTTTGTGTTACTATTTTCTGTTAAGTTTACAGATAGTCATTCAATAGGGTTACACTCTATGGCTGTACTGGTCTGGCGGAATGGTTTCTGTATTTCGTTCATTGAATGCAGTCTCACCAGTCTCATTTCAGGTTGTTAGGTGGCACTTCAGAGTCTTCACATTCTGAACGGATGTGAAGATATTTGATGACAATCTGAATACTGTGTAATTCTTTGAGAGTTGGTAGCTCGTGGGAGGGGACAGTGCTCCAGACTAGGAGAGAGAAGGTGTCAGTCACCAAGATGATTGTGTATTTGCCGGTTGTGTTTTTTTCTTCCTTAAAGAGTTTTTTTAGCTACAGGATCACTAAGGTGTGACAGCTGAAGGAGGAAGAAGGAAGGGAAAAGATACTAATCAACACCTGCAGTTTGGAGGCATGGCAACCCCCTGGGAGTTCTTGATAGCTTCCAACTTAGTTCATTCAGTTCCTTCCTGAGTCTCTATCATATTCAAGGTACATGCGGTTTTCTGAGAAAATGAGGATGACTTGTTGCAAATGATTAATGAATTTTGCTCTTGTTGCCCTGCCAGTAACATCAACTTTTCCCTCATTGGCCTAGAATATCTAGAACTGAAGATGGGGACTCGAGGCTATTTAGAGGGATTGTTAGAGAAGGAATCCAAAGAGAGAAGGTAATGATCACCTCTGGCATTCCATAAGAGGACTCTGCAGCGTAGCATTAGCTTAACAAACTTGCCTAGTACCCTGAGAATAGATTGTCTGCGTGTCTCCATCTACCCTTTAGCTTAGGGATGAGCCTGTCTGATCAACTAGATCACAGAGTTTTACATAAGGTGATCCAAGAGCTGGAAGTGGATTAGTGAAGGCCGGTGTGGATGGTGGAAGAGGGGACCATCTCTATCAGATCCCAGAGAAGTGGGAAGGAGAGGAAAGGGAGGAACGGAGGTGGCGGAGGCAAGATAGCCAGATGAGTGTCTCATTTGCCCCTCCCTGACTTTCTGCCTAGAGTAGGAGTATGCACAATTTTCCTCATTTGCCATAGTTACGTTCATTGTAGTCACAACTGTGGGAGACCTGAACATGCTGCCCCTAAATATGATGAATTGTTGATCTGAAGACAAGAAGCTGATGCAGGAAAGCTCTCTGCCCTCCTTCTATTTACCTAAAAGTAGGACATAGGTTTACGACAAAAGGTATCCCATCCTTCTGTCTACCAGGGAGGACAAAGGTTAACCACTGGAGACAACTTAGGGCCCTTAGTGGCCTGAATATGGTACCAGAGGAATCTACATTAACAAACTGCCATTTATTTGCCTTTTGTCAAGTTGCCACCGCTAGAGACTCAAAGTCCGAATTTCCTTTATCGTGTCACTTTTCTAAAAATGTACTGTTCTTTGATTTAGATGCTATATAAGCTGGAATTCAAAGTCACCACTTTGAGAACTACTCATTCCCTAGGTGTCTCCCTTGTATATATGAAATATACATGTTTTCCAGGTGCGGTGGTTCACGTCTGTAATCCTAGCACTTTGAGAGGCCAAGGCAGGAGGATTGCTTGAGTCCAGGAGTTCGAGACCAGCATGAACAAAAGCAAGACTTGGTCTCTACAAAAAATACAAAAATTATCTGGACATGGTGGTGCCCACCTGTAGTCCTAGCTACACAGGAAGCTGAAGCAGGAGGATCACTTGAGCTCAGGAGTTTGAGGTTGCAGTGAGCTACGATGATGCCACTGCACTCTAGCCGGGGCAACAGAGTCAGACCCTGTCTCAAAAAGCAAAAAGAAAAAGAAATACATTTAATATTCTGTTTGCTTTTCTCTTGCTAATCTGTCTTTTGTTACAGGGGTTTGCTCCAACTAAGAACCTATGGGGATGGAAGAAAAAGATTATTCTTCCCTTATACCATGAACACTGAATTAGCAAATACTGAACCTCTGCTCTTAGGGAAAATACAGGGTTGCATTCCTGTGAGTCTCTGGTCACAATATTTTTTTTTTTTTCCTTTTAAATAGACTTTATTTTTAGAGCAGTTTTAGCTCCCAAAATCAAGCATAAAATATGGAGAACTACTATGTACCCCCTGCACCCACAGACGCACAGCCTCCCCCACTATCAACATCCTTCACGGAGTGGTACATTTGTTGTAATGGATGAACATATATAATCACTCAAAGTCCATATATTAGGGTTTACTCTTGGCGTTGTATATCCTTAGGGTTTTGACAAATGCATAATGACATGCTTACCTCTTTATAGTGTCATACAGAGTGTTTTCACTGCCCTAAAAATCCTCTGTGCTATGCCTGTTTATCCCTGTCTTCCCCCTAAACCCTGGCAATCGTTGATCTTTTTCCTGTCCCCATAGTTTTGCCTTTTCCGGAATGCATATAGTCGGAATCACACAGCACGTAGCCTTTTCAGATTGGCTTCTTTCACTTAATATGCATTTAAGTTTCTTCCATGTCTCTTCGTGACTTCACCGCTCATTTCTTTTTAATGCTGAAAAATATACCAATGTCTGGATGGACCAGAGTGTTTTGGATTGAATTGTGCCTCCCCCAAATTCCTGTGTTGACGCCCTAACTCTCAATGTGACTGTGTTTGTTGACAGAGCTTTTAAGCAGGCAATTAAGGTTAAATGAGATCATGAGGATGCAGCTCTGATTCAACAGGACTGGTGTCCTTCCAAGAAGAGACACCAGAGTGCTTGTATTGTCAAGGAAAGGCCACATGAGGACTCAGTAAGAAGGCAGCCATCTGCAAGCCAGGTAAAGAGCTCTCGCCAGAATCCAGATCAGCCAGGACCTTGATCTTGGACTTACAGCCTTCATAACTGTTAGAAAATAAATTGCTGTTGTTTAAGCCACTCAGCCTGTGGTATTTTGTTACACCAGCCTGAGCAGACGATACACAGTCATCGACTGAAGGACATCATGGTTGCTTCCAAGTTCTGGCACTTATGAATAAAGCTGATACAAACATCATATTCAGGTCTTTGTATGGACATGAGTTTTCAAATCATTTGGATAAATAGCAAGAAGTGAGACTGTCGGATAATATGGTAAGAGTATGTTTAGTTTTGTAAGAAACTGCCAAAATGTCTCCCAAAATGGATGTAGCACTCTGCCTTCCCACTAGCAGTGAATGAAAGTTCCTGCTTCTCTGCGACCTCGTCAGTATCTGGTGTCACTGGTGTTCCAGATTTCAGCCATTCTAATAGATATGCGGTGGCATTCCGTTGTTGTTATAATTTGCAATTCCGGTGATATGCGATGTGGAACGTCTATTTATGTTTATCTGCCATCTGTATATCTTCTTTGGTGAGGTGTCTGTTTAGGTCTTTTGCCCATTTTTTCATCTGGTTGTTCATTTTCTTATTGTTGAGTTTTAAGAGTTCTTTATATATTTTGAAAAACAGTCCTCTATCACATATATCTTTAAGCAAATGTTTTCTCCCAGACTGTGGCTTGTCTTATTCTCTTGACAGTGTCTTTTGCAGAGTAGAAGTTTTTTTTTCTTAAATTCATTAACTAATCAATATAGAACTTTGTTTTATGTGTGTTAGGGAGAGGACGACAGTACAGAAGGGCCCACGTGCACATGTGCGCATCAGGTACCTGAGAGGGTACAAGGGCATGCCCAGACATGAGAGGCCTAGCTGGCAATCTGGAGCTTCCCTTCTTTCTCTTTCCCCACAAGATGCTGACCCGAAAGCCGGAGGACTTGCCGCAGGTCTGCTGTGACTAAGCAGGTGAGCCCACAGCCAAGGCTCTGGGTAGATGGCCAGGCCAAGGAGCTGGAGGGAAAACAGCAGAAACCCAAGGTCTTTATAGTTCATTGGAGTTGAAAAGAAGCAGTCAGTGAGCAGGAAATGAGTGGCATTATTACTTTTTAGTTTTTTCTCTCTTTTCTTGTTTTCTCTCTCAGCAAGTTCTTTTGAAGAACATTGCTGGAGCCAATGTTTACCAGCTGCAGATTTCAGCCCCGAAGAACAACAGGGCAACAGCCCTGAGTAAAGGGCCGCCCGCTGAAGCCGCGCACATTCCCGCCCATGCAAACCATGAACGGCCACTATGCCAGGGCCTGTCCACATCCCGTCAGCATAACAGGGAACCAGGAAGCCTCGCTCTTTTCCACACTGACACCTGGATCCCACCGTCTCAACTAGGCTGAAATGCAGGGGGTAAGGCCAAGCTCACTGAGCTACTGAGCAACTTCATCCAGTAGTGACTTAAGATAGCCTAAGGGACTGTTTAAGTCACTGGAGCACTAAGCTTTAAATCAGATTAGACATTTAGTTTTTCCCCCATTTACCAATGGGGTGGGGACTTGGAAGGAGGGCCAGTTTAGTTAAAGAAAATATAAAGAAATTCCTTTTTCTCTGTATCTCACAGTACATGTGGTCCAGGTACACAATGTTTTTAATTGGTTATTCTCCTAATGGTGGTCATAATCTAGGGAGGGAATTACGTGTGTCAGAAGTAATCGCAATGAAAAGGCAGTTTATGATGAGCACTGCCAGTGTTCCTTACACTGGTGTGTTTTATCCAGAGGGCAGCAGTGAGCTTTGGCAATGCTGTTAGCAAAGAAAGACGGTGAACTGGTGCTCAGGAGAGTGAGTGCTTCTCTGAATGTCTTGGAAAGGCTGTCAGGGGACGTCCGGAGGTAACCTCATGGTTTTCAGGGCTGACTGCAGAAGATTTATCTTCTGGGTGCGCAGCACCAGGGCCCTGCCCTGCTATCTGCCTTTCTCCTTCCCTTTATACCTTCACGTCCCCATCCTGATTCCAAGAATCTCTTGGTAGTAGTGGTAGTGGTTATTGCTTCCCTCTTGGTCTACCCAGCAATTCTTTATGTTGGTGTTTTTGTTCTTGAGATTTAAAATGTGCCGATTATATTTTCCATTGCCACCCCTGTCTGCCCTTCTCTGCCCTGTTTGGTGCCCTGGAAACTGTCCCTTGAGGTCCTGCTCAGTCTCTTTTGTTGGATGGCTTCCAGTTGGGTTCTACCACGGCAGGCACCCCACTTCTTAACTTCTTCGTCCCTGTTTCCCAGAAGTATCTGGCATGTGCTGTGCCCCTTCTTGGCTACAGCCGCTGCTGCCAGACCCGTCCGCATCATTGCTCAGTTGGATTTAACGACACTGTTACATCCTCCTCATTCCTCAGTCCTGTGGGTAGGGATGACTTCCGACTGCTGCCAGTCCCAGTCCCGAGTGGGAGTGCTTTAACGACTCCCATCGATCCCCTTCAACCTGCCCACGCTCCCATAATTTCCTCACTGAAATTTCTCTATTCAGTTCCAGGAGCAGGAGTCTACTCCCTGCTGGAACCCTTCCTGACCTCCAATTTACTGTTTGTGATGCTTCCTCCAAGCCCTGAGTTTTTCATACCTCAGCCCACAGACAACTACTTGCAGAATCCTCAGGGGTGCTTGCTAGAAATGCAAATTCCTGGGGCCCATGTTCCTAATCAGAATTTCCAGGCGAGCCAAGTGGTGATCGGCGCCCCTCCATTCCAACAGTCTCCTGACGCGGCCCACAGCCCTGCCGAAGCTATGGGACCTTGCCGGAGGCTCACCTCTGCTGGGAGTCACCCACCATCTCAGAATGTGTGCTTGGGCACACCAGTAGCCTTCCAGAACCCTCAGGTAAAGCCCCTCTTTATTCCTTCAGGATGAATCAAAGATTAATTACATGTATCTCAAGTGACTTAAACTTCTAAGAGAAAGGTATCTATAAATAAGATATATTTGAGCCAAACCCACTAAACATTTGGAGTCCTGCCTAACATAAATCCCTGTTTGTGTTCTTGGGAATACCCAAAGCACATCTATCAAAGGGAGCTGAAGTGTTCAGTCCAATTTGCTAAGGCTTGAAAGGGTCTCTTTTACAAAGCCACCCCTAACCCTTCTACACTCGCTATTTGGGAAACTGAGAGAATTTTGAATTCAGTAACAATAATAGCTGACTAGTTATTCTCTAGTTTGATTTACTGACTTTACAGAAGGAAAACTGAGTTAAATGGACCTGCCTAGAGGTGGATTCCGTGGTGTCCGTAGGTGAAAAGTCCAGGCCCAGCCGAGCTGGACCTCCCCTGCTCAGGGTCTCACAAAACTGAAACAAAGGTGTTGGCCAAGCTGCTTTCTGGAGCTCAGGGTTCTTTTTCGAGCTCACATGGTGGTGGGCAGAATTCAGTTCCTAATGGTTGTAGGATGAGGCTTCCGTTCTTTTGCTGGCCGTCCCAGGCTGCTCTCAGCTCCTGGCTGTGGGGCTCCCCCATGGGCCTCTCCCAGGCCCACTGAACGATCTCCCTTTCAGTGAAATCAAAGTCAACTGATAAATAACCTCAGCACTAAAGTAATAACCCTTCACGTTTGCAGCTCCTGCCCCCACTACAGGGGAGAGAATTATACGAGGCATATATACCAGGGACAGGAATCTTGGGGACATGTTAAAATTTTGCCTCTCACCAGGCCTTAAAGCAGCATATTCACAACAAACATTTGTTGAGTGCCAAACACTGGTCTAAGTCCTGTACACATTTTAACTCATATAATCCTTACAACAACTCTAAGAAGTAGATACTATTATTATCATCTTCTTTTTATAGGCAAGTAACTTGAGAGGTATAAGGACAAATACAGATTAAAAATAAGAGGTTTAATTCTCCCCATTGAAAATAAGAAAAGAGGCACCCCACCCATTCCTTTCCTTTCAGAGCTTCTTGTCTGTTCGTTTTTTCTTTTTCTTTCTTTCTTTCTTTTTTTTTCTTTTTTTGAGCTGACATGTTCAATAGCTCCAAACTTGAGGAGGCTGAGATGCCCAGATATTAAAGCCTTCTTTGGCTTACATTTACGGTAACAAAGATACTAATATGATATGCTGATTTTATTTTACTTGAGTCATTATGATGAAAAAACAGCCAGTTTATCCAGCCTATACCCTTTGGCTCTGTGGTGACTTCACCCTTCCTTGTGCCCAATTACAAAGGCAAATGGATATTATTTTTTTATTTTATTTTATTTTTATTTCAGCATATTACGGGCATACAAATGTTTAGGTTACATATATTGCCTTTGGCCCACCCGAGTCAGAGCTTCAAGCGTGTTCATTCCCTGGACGGTGCACACCACACCCATTAGGTGTGAATATACCCATACCCCTCCTCACTCCTCCCACCTGCCTGACACCCGATGAATGTTACAAAAATATGGAACGCTTCAGGAATTTGCATGCCAACCTTGCACGGGGGCCACGCTAATCTTCTCTGTATCATTCCAATTTTAGTATATGTGCAGCCGAAGCGAGCACAGCAAATGGATATTATCTCGAGGGTGGAAAGTAAAAAGTATTGATGGGTGAGAATTTAGAAATAACATCCTAACTT
>CAUYSK010128710.1:0-53902 GCA_963575035.1 Avahi laniger
CTGCAGGAAACTGTTTTCACACTGCTTAGCAATGTTAAAAATATAGTACATGTGGGGGTGAGTGTGTAAAAACCTTTAAATAATAACATTTTACCTAAACTTTATTCTAGCTTGTATTAAAACTTAAAGTAAAATTAAATACAGAACTGCAAGTGACTTTCCCTGCCATTAAGTCTTCTCAAAAAATGCAAAAAGAGTGGATGTTAGTGTTCTTACCACAAAAATGATAACTATGTGAGATAGTGCATTTGTTAATTAACCAAATTTAATCATTCCACAATACACATATATGTCCTTCAGAATATCATATTGTACACAATAAATATAATTTTATCTGTCAATTTAAAAGGACATACTTGTTCTAAAACCTTTCGTTTTTTTAATTTGGTTCCCTAGAATAATGTTTGATGGGGTGCATGTTCTCCCCTCCTCTTTTGGATGATAAAATATAAACCTATGAAGATACATGGTTTTGTTCATGTTCTATTTTGATTTGCAGTAATACTGTCATGGCAAAGCAAGGGATGCATATGAAGCGAAAATTAATGTAGTTTTCGTTTGCTTACCTTGTTTTCTTTACCTGCCTGAACAGAGCTCTGTGAAAGTGTAACATTTGATGCATATGAATTTCAAGTAACCAAAACCATCCCTTTAATTTAAAGAAACTCATCTCACTATTTCTACTCTTTATATCATTTTTACTTTACTGTATTTTTATATCAAGCATAAAACTTTAAGAATGGCTTGCTTGTAAAGGAGATTCAAAATGACTGCAAAACATGTCTTTAGACAATCCAGAGAAATATTGTGATGGATAGGTGTACATCTTGACACAGTTTCTTCTGCAAAATACCTGTGCTTGGTGCTTTCATTTACTAGCTAATTATGTCTGAATTATGATCTAGTTTGAAAAATATCAAAAAATAATATATACTTAAAAATATCTATTATTAAAAGTTGAGGATCTTGTCAATAAAAAAATACAAATTAATCAAATACTGGTTTACAGACGCTAATTTAATTCTGAAATACAGCACTCTGATCAAGGTTTGGGGACTCTGATTTACTAGAAAGAAATGCTGGGATTCACAGTAATTGAGTCATTTTTAGTTCGATTCCACCTTCCCCTGTATCGCCTCTCCATACCACTCCCCTCTGTAGCCAACTCCTCCACCTTCTCAGTTGTTTCTTTCTAGTATGGCTTCTCAAACCCATTCAGTATGACTTTTTTGCCCCCACTCCCTGAGAAGGTAATTAACTGCTTCCTCTCTGCCAAATCCAAATGCCATTTTTTAGTCGCCTCCTCTTTGACCCATCAGCAATTCTGAAGCATCATCTGCTTGGCTTCCAAATCCACATTGCTCTGCTTTTCTTTCTCCCTTACCTGCCTGCACCTTTCCATCCTCTTTCAATGGTCCCACCTCATCCCCAATATTGGAATGTCCCAGCGATTAGTCTTTAGCTTTTTGTCTTTTCCGTCTTTCTTCAATCCCTTGGTGAGGTCATCTAGTCTTATTTTAAATAGCATTTCATCCTAATGACTTCTACATTATGCCCCTGCTCCAGAATTCGCTCCCTAACTCTGGATTCATGTTCACCTGTCTAATCGGTGTTTCTGCTTTGATCTCTTACAAATATTTTAAACTTAAACTTCTTAAAACTGGATTTTCAATCACTAAGTACTTGCCCCACACACACACTCCCACACCAAAACTGTTTCTTCCCTTAATCTTGCCATTTAGTAATAGCAATCACATCCTCTGACTTGCTCAAGCTGAGGTTGGGTGGCCCTTCCTGTCTCTTTTTATTTCCACCTCATTTTCAATTTCCAGCAAACCTGCTCATGTGTTCTTCAAAATATAGTCCAACTTCTACCAATATTTACCACCTCCGCTGCTTATTTCTCGGGCCCAAACCACCAATATCTCTTCTATAGATTATTGCAAATGTTTTGTAACTAGCCTCTCTGTCTCTGCCCTGGCCACACTTTAATCTGCTCTCCCACACGGGAGTAAGATAATCCTGTTTAAATTTAAGCGATAAAACATAAAACCCTTCAGAGGGTCTCTATTTCACTCAGAATAAATTTCAAAGACTTTGGAGTAGTTTATAAGAGAAGACAAGATTACCGCTTTACCTACCACCGTCAATGAATGCCTATCTGACTTCATCACCTGTGAACAGGCACTTGGGCACAATCATCACCAGGTGTGCTTCTGACTCATTCTTCCTCTACCTGGGATTCTCCTGCCCTGCATATGCTATATGGCTTGACACTTACCTTCTCCAGGTCTTTACTCAAACGACATTTGAGTTCGCGAATCCTGTCTTTGCTACCCTCTTTAAAACGGCAGTTTGCTCTTTTCCTTGTTTTATTTTTTCTTCATAGCACGTACCATCTGACACATGATTTATTTTATTTAAATATTTTGTTATTCTCTTATATTCTAAAATATAAGCCCACAAAAAGACATCTATGTCTGCAAAATTGTGACATTTCAAGCGCATCTTTTTTTTGTCGTTATTACAACATTATTTGATTTCAATAAGTAACAAAGCAGACTTCTTCACCTCACTACTGGATAGTGATTAATTTTTTCTTTTACACTTCTTAAAATTAAGAAAAAATTAAAGTCTTAATATGGAAATGGAATATATTATTTTATAAATTTGAAACTACTATACTTCATAATTTCTTTTCTTAAAATATATAGAAAAGATATATTGGAAATGAAAATTATTTTGTCTGTAAAATACTTTCTTTATATAGTCTACATTTTTTCATAAAATCATATAATCGTGCTTGCTGCTTTAGAACCTGTCTAATACTGTATCTTCTACCACATAATTTTGAGATAGTGTAAGTAAAAGAAAATAACTTCTAAGTTAGCCTTGATATATTTTAAAAGAAGCCTTTTCCAGATTCAAATTACTTATTCTAAATCAGCTCATTCCCTGCTCTTAAAAACTATTTTAATTAATGATTTGAAAGTACAATTATGACATAGTAGAAGCGAAAAGCACATAACAGCATAATTATTTTTAAAAAGCACTGTTGGGATAATGAAGGTCAAATAGCTTGCTGGTCTCACTGTTCCTTCTGTCCAGTGTGTCACTGGCATTTCACATTTCTCCTCATTTGTGAAAGGTTAGACAGTTTGACTTTCCATTGTGTGGCATAGACTCTGATGTTGGAAGTTGCACCCACTTTTGCACAGATGATGTGTTTAATGGTGCAAACATAATACAGTGGCTTGGAATCAGTATGGATAACACAGAAAATCACAAGAACAAAGCAATCAGAAACAAAGATTGAAGTATTATAAATTTAAGTGCTTCAGTTATTGACAAAGTACTAAAAATATTATTGCCAGAATAATATGTGATTCAAGTGACATGCAAAAGCAGAGAAAGAACAATATCAAGATGTGAATGAAAGCTACCTAATATAAATGTAGAAGATATTTAGTGAAAATAACCTGGGATCTCTTTCTATATCTATGAAGACACAAACATTTAGGCAAATGTGATATAGATGAAGAGGGAATAAGACCTGAGACCTATCCATTGTTACATTCTTTTACTCACTTGCATGCTTCAGCAGGTATAGAATACAATATTTTTAAATATTATAAGAATAAAATCAATTATAGGGAAAAACTATTGTTTAGGGACATAAATAATGAATGTTGCTTTGGGGACATTTTTGTCTTCCTATAGGAGGTTAGAGGGTGATATTAATATTATTTTTATATTAACATTTATAATATTAATATTCATTTCTCTCTATTCTTGTGTCTAATTAGATCTGATCAACTGTGCTTGATTGATTGTCTTTGATTAACAATGTCTCAGTTTCCTTAACTATAAATACTTATAATAACCTTCTGCTGTAAAGGAATATAATGCTATTGACTAACAGCCAAAAAATATGCCAAGAAAATTGCTCTACCAAAGTAGAAGTCAGAATCCTAGGTTAAAATATGTAGTGAATAATTCTTTATGAAGGTTGCTAATATTATTCTGCAGTCATCATGATTTAATTTTATTCTATACTAAGGAGACATCTCAGAATACTATTGAAACTTCCAGTATTTTTTGGAATTTTTCTTCTTTCTTATAGTTTGGCTACACTTTTATTTAATGTACAGTAAATACTGAGTTGTTTCCAAAATCAGAAATTGGAGCAAAACATACTTTTAATGTTTAATGCAACCCATTAGTAAAGAAAAAATTATAGACACAGAACTATAACAATTGCCCTATACACTCATTGCAATTCTGCTCACAAATCCCTGCTATGATTATACCACAGTCCAGGAGAGAAATACCATATCTAGCCTCAGTACACGTACTCATAGCCCCAGACTATCCATTCTCATTACTATAGGCAGTGGCAACAAAAGGGATGAAAACTGGGAACAAAGTGAACCCAGGTAGAAACAGAGGGAGAAAGAAGAAAGAATGGACATTTGGAAAAGGACCTCACAGTAACAGAAAAATCTAATCTGCCATGAGAAGACACGGAAGTACTTTTCTGACGGTAGCATCTTATGAGTAGTATTTCTTACAGTAGAATTTGGTAGACTAAAACAGGAAACAATAAGTAGAACAAAATTAAATACAAAGTTGAATAAAGTCTACAAGTTAAAGGGAGAGACAATGGAAGAAGGGTTTATGATATGAAAAGGTGTTTCCAGCAAGGCAATTTTCAAAATACGGCAGACATTTGCTGAATAAAACTATCAAAAAGACTTTCATAAGGGTTTTGTCATAAAATATGAATGAAAGTGTCTCACTACTTTGTCACTTGGGAAAAAAAGGTTAAGTGATCTTAAAGAGTTACAAAACTAGCTCTAGGCGTCATGGCTCTGTCAGTATTTTGATTTAGAGTAAAGAGTAACAAATAATATAGCAGTGACAGAATTTGGTGTGTCACTTAAATGCCCTATTTTTTATCTGTGAATTAAAGCTATAGGCAAGTGTTGGTGGTTTTAATTGACATTTCTGTGATTATTAATAAATGTGAGTATGCCTTTTACTTAATAGTCATTTACATTTCTCCTTTGTAAGTTGTCTGTTAAAGTCCTTTACCCAATTTTTTCCCTTTATTTTACCTTTTTCACTGATTTGTAGGAATTCCTTATAAATTCTAGATACTAGTCTCGTGTGATTTTTAAATGTTGCAAATAACTTTGCATAATGTGCTTTCTCTTTGTTAATTTTGTCAAGTTTTAGGCATTAATGTTTAGACATTAGGTTGATAATGATAATACTAAGCCTCCTTTTTTTTTTCCTAATTAATTTTTAGGGTGGCCAATTTGCCACACAATCCAATTCAGATACAAATTTGAATAAAATGATTTGTCTTTAGCTATAAAAGAGAGTGCCTCAAATTAAAAACTATTTTTTAAAATTATGTTTACAAAACCTTCCATTCCAACATGAAGGCGCCGACTCATCTCTCCCTGTTGCTCTGCATTTAAGTACCTCTATGAGCCTGAGACATATGCCAGAGGCAACCAAAGGAGATCTTTAAAAGCTGGAAAGTGGAAGACAAACTACATAGAGACTCCAGGACTGGAGGAACAGCATACTAACAGGGAAATTCACAGCCCCACACAACAGAAGCCTCAGCATTTCCCAACCTTCAAACAAGCAGGAAAAGTCTGCTCAGATAGGCCCATTTTTCTCCCCCAGACCAAACTGAAGTCCTGATAACAACACCAAGTAAGCCCACTAGTATGAGCACCCAGGATCAATCAGGAGCTGAAAATAGACTACTACGCACCACTGACAAGGGAAAGGTCACCTCAAGAAGCTCCTGACTGGGAGGTTCTCTCCTTCTCCAACAGGGCAGAGATCTCCTTCCCTCATCAAGGGGTTACAGGTGCTGGGAAGAACCAGCAAGGGAGCTCCTTTCACAGTTAATTACCTGGTTCAGAAAACCTTTTCATTCATGCATCAGAGATTCCTTTTCTCCACTTACAGGCAACAGATGCCCAACCTGAAGAAACTCCTTCTGCCCCCTCAGGCGGTAGCAGCAGGAAACAGTAGGAGACCCAGAAGCACCATATAAGCAAAGCAGACCAAAATGGCACCACAAAGGCTCTGAAATTAAATTTTAATTGAACGAAAGACTACAGAAGATTTCAGGATATGCTTAATAAAACCAAAAAGATGATTGTCTTTTAAATAAAAGATACAAATAGAACCCAGAGTTTCTTAACATAATAGACACCATGTTCAGGAAACAATAAAAAAAAAATTCATCCATCATACTAAAAAATAGGAAAATCACAACTGGAATAAGAAAAGAGAATTAATGTCAACACTGAGATGAATCAGATGTTACAACTATTTGACATTTTTTTAATAAAAATACCTCAATGAGTAATTACAAATTCTCTTGAAATGAATTAAAGAAATTCATGGCTGTGGATAGATGCCAGCATTGCTGAAAGGAATTCTCATTCCAGAATCCAAGCTGAGGGTCAGTAACTATCTAGAACATGTTGTTCTTATGACAGATGATGGCAGAACCATGCAATAATTCTTAAAGATTTTCTCCATAAAATGCTATGACACGTGTGTTCATATTCCATTGGTCAAAACAGAACACATGACCAAGCTCAATTTCAATGGGACAAGGTAATGTGCTTCTCCCATGAGAGGCACTGAAAGTCTGATAAGTGGGTAGGAATATAAAGTCTTTATATTAGAAAGGGAAGTGAGCATGTTGGAACAATAATAAATTTAAGGTATTGTAGTAAGAATTTTGCAGGATTCTTTCTTCCCCAGTGATTATTAATTATTTTATATAAATGACATTCTTTGGATTCAATATGCAGTCATGAGCTCCAAAGGGCAATTTTTCTGGCATTTATTAGAGGGAATTCAATTGAAAGTGATCACATATATTCTTCAAAGAAAATGAACAGAATCAAATAAATCTGAGAGCCACCAGTCCAAAAATATTTGCTGTTAAATTGGAAAACCCTTGATGTATATATTTTAGAAGTACTGTCTCAAATATCCTACTTTCATTTCTACATTGACCACTGAAAATCTCTGAGCATCTTAGTCATGAAGGCTTTGTCATATATACCACAAAGGTGTACATACACACACACACACACACACAAGCGCACACACATTTGGCATTTTTCAGAGTATTGGCATGAGTCCTATCAACTATTAAATCAAACAAACTTTATGACAATCATATATGATGTAAATCAATCTAAAAAGAAATAAAAATGTAAGAGATTAAAAAAAGATTAGAAATCATTCTGCAGTTACAGTCTATTAAAAATTGTGATGAGTCCATGTGTTGCCAGTGGGTAATACATCTGAAATCACACAACGTTGTTAATCATCACCAGAAATTCCTTTTGGATCAATGGAAATTCTATTCAGTCATTGCTGAGCCAGTGTAACATGAGCTCCTATCATTGGAATACTCTGTAAATAGGAAAAAACACAAAAAATTACCCCAGTGAAGTTAAATGACTTCTTGAGTCACTAAACACAAGTTAGGTGAACTGAAAATAGATTCCAGCTATCCATGGCCATAATTGCATCACTAAACCACACACTACTTTTGACAAAAGCCTTAGATGATTAATAAGTTTATGGGTTTAAGTGTACAAGAGAAACTTCCTCTAATAGACCAACAATAATAGATGTATTCTCATTTTATCTTAACATCTTAGCAAACCACAGATAAATATATTAAAATGACATTATACTGGATGAGGAAAAGCTTTCAAAAATAAAATGAAAGCTTTGTTTCTGACTTTTACTTCAATGGGTTTCAACAGAACAAACTTTTAGAGTTCTTAGCTTCAATACTGATATTCCTGATAACATCTGATTTGAAATATAATTTCAATAGCAGTAGGATTATGTAGACTATTTGCCTAGGAAATTTGAAAATGTAATAAAAATGAGGTATCGTTGGCCCAGGAATCAAAATTCAGAAAAAAACATTATTAAAAATATATTGATTACCCAAAATGGTGACATAGAGGCAATCTGGCTTCACTCCTCCCCTTCCCAGAAAACCAAAAACAAATATAAAGCATAAAAATCTATACTATCAACAACTCAGAGCTCAAGTATGAGGATGAGACAGTTCCTGGGGCTACAGAAAGTAGAAAAACTTTAAGCAGATGTTAGAAGAATCAGACTTTGACATCAATGATGCCCCTCCCCCTCTTCTACCTGGCAACAGATGCACAGAAAATTTCACTCCAACTCAGTTTCTACACTGGAAAAAATAAAATTGTAGTGGTCAACCAGCTTCCCCATCGTTTTGGTTCCCTAAGAAGAGCCGAAGGGAAGCGTTGTGACTGCCTAAAGGGAAAGATATCCCAAAGGACAGGAAGAGACTAATGGGAGAGGTGGGAATACCCTCCTCAGCTCAGGAAACTGCTGGGTAACTCAGCCAAAGGAGATACCAAGTCACAGTGGCAGTTTAGCAGCACTCTGCTGTAGACAATAAGTTTCCCAGTTATCCTAGGCACGAACTCCAAACCAGTCTTCCCACTCTGCTAGGGAAATCCCTTTGGGACCTCCCCCACTTGGGACAGGCAGCACTCTAACCATTTGCTGGAGCTAAGGGGAACCTGGGCTTAAGGCACTTCCTAGAGCAGAAAAAAGGGCATTGACCTAGCAATGAAATTTTGCTAACCAAATATATTAAATAAAACTTAAAACAAATGGGACAGAGAAAATGGAATAAAATAATCTGTCAATGCAAAGATGTAGATGTATACCCACAAGAAACAGCAGCAAACAGGTAACCATAACCTTCCAAAAGGACAAAGCAAAAATTCAGTGATTGACCCTAACAAGACAGTGATTTGTGAGCTTTCCAACCAAGAATTCAAAAACTCAGCAATCTCCTACATAACACAGAAAAGCAATTCATAAATGTATCAAAGAAATTGAACGAAGAGATTGATATAATAAAAAAATCAAACAGAAATCTTGGAACTGAGAAATACATTTGCTGAACTGAAGAACTCTTTAGAGGGTCTCAACAGTAGAATGAACCAAGCAGAGGACAGAATCAGAATGAGTGAGCTCAAAGATCAGCTATTTGAAAACGCATAGTTAGGGGAGGGAAAAATAAGAATTAAAAGGAATGACACTCTATTACTGTATGTATTGTGTAGTCCACTCGTAACTCTAGTATGAAGCTCAAATATAATATAATAACTACCTCAACTTCTTAAGAGATGAGTAGTACTCAAATATGTAAATTGAGATAACTAAAAGCCATAATAAAAAGTCTCCCATGAAAGAAAAGTCCAGAAATATAAAAGAATTGGCTTTCCCTATTATATTTTATAGACAAGAAAAATCAAATTCTATATTGAAAAAGCATTTTATCATGAAATATGTCAGAGCTTTAAACAGTTATCTGATTATTGGTTTCTTATGAGCATGACTACTTTATGTTTTTCAGAATTGCTTTCATTAATTTCACATCTAGTCTATAAATTTAAAGTGGAAGTAAATTCTTCATGTTAGTACTAATTAATATAATATTTTGGTACATTTAGGACAAGAGCATGCATTATTGTACATGAATAAACCGGTCTACATGCTAGAGTTTCAGAGGTCATCAGTGTCTAAGATATATGTGCGTATTTGTGACCACATGAGAAGCATTTGTAAAAATAAATCACAACATTTATGTAGTTTCTCATTAATCCCCATTATTGCGAAGTCTAAAAATCCCCAGTATAAAATATGCATGATAATTTTTCTCCAAAACCATGAAGTACAAACTCGCAGATGCAAAAGCAATTAAAGAAATCATTTACATGTCACACTGCCTGGCTCCAAGTCCTGTCCCCACACTTCCTGGCTCTGGGACCATGAGAAAAGTGCTTCATCACTCATTGTGCCATCTGGAATATGGAGAGAAAAACAATATATATCTTTATAGATTTGTTTTGGAAAGTGAATGAGTGAGTGCATTGATATGAAATGCATAGAATAATGTCTGGCTCATAATGAGTGCTCACAAACTGTTACTTTTCCTTCTATTATCTGAGGCTTTCATTATGTAAATGAGAAAAAGGAAGTCAATGAAGGTTAAATCATATATATATACATATAATACATATAAGTGTATATATGTGCACATGTGTATATATAGTAATGTGTATGTGTGTGTGTGTGTGTATAGAATGGTTGGTTTGTGATGCTATTCCTGAAGGGAAGTGATTTTCTTTTACTTTCTTCATAATTTCCTATTCCCCTCCTTTCTTTCCTTAAATATTCTTTTGTAGTGTAAGATAGTAGACTAAAATAGATCTCTCTGCTCAGGTACTTTAATATTACATGGCTAGGATATTATTTGGCACTTACTGCTGTAGAACTCTTAATGGTGATGTGAAAGAGAAAAGTGCCACCCTGGTCCCATGTCCTCTGCCTTAAAGATTCAATTCATGTTTTGCCATACCAAAACTAAAATACTGAAATATCTCTGATATATTAAAATAACTTTTTAGAAAATATATTGCACTGCAAATATTAGGACACTCTTCACATGTAGAAAATAAAATACATGAGTGGTGTGTCTGATTTGTTTGTTGAGTCTTATTCACTCTAACTTCTTTTCTCACATGCTGTGTATGCTCTATAATGTAGTCGAATAGTAACTTCAAACACTGAACTTACATCAACTCAGAGCTAAAAGTCACCTCTGAAATATAAAAGCTCACTTATAATTTTCAACAGAATAGTTGATAATAGTGCATTTTATGAATTTCCTTTCAAGGTTTTTTTAATATACCACTATAATAATTTTGCTTTTAACTCCTCTTTGAGTAATTATTCCATTCCTCACTACCTGAATCATTAAAAATGTTTAAATAAAGATGTAAACAGAATTTTCTATTTTGAAATGTCAAAATCTTTCTCCACTTACTGACTTATAAATATTTTTTTTAATGATTGCTACTTCTGGGTAGATATTACGCATTTTTCAAGTGCATTATCTCCTGTTTGTGGCTACATGCCCTTGTATTTTAATATTTCATTTCCTTAGGAAATAAGCTTTGCTCGTGACCTTTGTATTATAAGATTCTGAAACCCCAAAAATATTTTTAGCTCTCTTTTAGAACTGGTATCTATTTTAGTTTATTACTAATTTTTTTTTTTTTTTTTTTAGTGAGAGTAACAAAGCAGGAGAAAACATGCTTCCTCAGCTGATTACAATTAACGTGAGAAAAATGAGATTTGGTTCAGATGTTTGTATCGGGACACTGGATTTTATTTTGAGGGGCTTTTCCCTGTCCAGTCTGGTGGCCATGCTGGCCCTGTGGAAGGGAGATGGTGGAGACTCTCATATTTGGATTCCATTAGTGTTCAAATTGCAAAACTAGCCCCGCCCCATGCTGATTTGAAGTTTGCTAAGCAGAATTTCAATGATAAACTGACTTCCCACACTAAGTATTTGTGAATTCATAAAACGACACATAATTTCTTGTGAGCTCAACAATCTGTGACCACCTTGAAAGAGGAATTCTTTCTCAGGGTGATTATCGAATCAGAATTTTGTGTTATTACTTAACAATATTGTTCAGCGATATTTACAAAGCAATGTATTAAATGCCAGGGAAATAATAGATAATGATTTATCATCTTTTAAATATAAATTCCTCAAAAGACAATATTGGAAAGAGGAAGAAACATAAAATTGGAAAGCAACTGTAAGTTTGTGTTGACAATAAATAACTAAAGCTTTCCAATAAATACCGAGGAGGCATATGGAGGAAAACCAGCCAAGAGGAAAGCAAAGACCAGCCATTCCTTGTAGCAAAGGTAAAAAGAGAATATTTCAAAACTAAAACTACTGCATGAAATTCCTATTAAGATGATTGTATCAGAATAAAGTGGAGATGTGTGCGTGTGTGTGTGTATGTATTTTTTTTTAATTGTGATATTAACAAAGGACTAAATTTCTACTCTTTGGGATTAACTAGTTGCATTTAATTTTATTAAAAGTTCACCAGACCACTGATCTGTATGGCAGCTGTGGGCTTAATATTCTTCTGGGCTTCATTAAGACATGAGCTGATTTGTGTAAAGAGAATTGAAATAGAACTGCTCTCCAGAAAAAAACAAACTCAAGAGTGCTAAAAATGGAGACCAGTGTATTACATATTAAAGAGAAGCAATAACAAGAAAGTCAGTGAGCTTCAGAGGCAAAGGATGTTTTCTACTGCAGAAGTTAAGCTGCATGACTAAAACTCACTGTATCCTTGCTTGCAAAAACAATATAATTTAAGATAAAATAATAAAATTTTTTTTTCTGAAATATGTCATCTTTTTTTTTGCTAAACTAAAGGTAAATTTTGTTTTTAGTGTTGAATGTTGCAGTTTTTTGTAAGCAGCAGATTATGAAGAATCATGATCTTCCACTACACTAGTTTAAAAACATCTATTCAGTTACTATTGAATATAGTATCCAGACCAAAATTACCTGTCCAACACATACAACTTGGAAAGTTTTCTTTTCTGGGCTTGTATCCTGCTGCATAATGCTGGCTAGAACTCAGGTTTCCCTCTCGGACCTCCCTTATTCCTAAGTAACCGTCCACAAAGTACCACCAAAGGCATGTCCCCCAGGCCAATCACCTCAGTAGAAGAATGAATCTCGTCTGTGAATCTATGAATCATGGCCAGTACTAAAATTCACAGTTTGATGTTCTGATTCTGCCAGTATTTTCTCCTTGAATGTTATTGCATTTTCTCTTGTTTTGTTTTATTTTGCTGAAATTTCCAAATGCTTGAAGTCTGTTGTTTGTGTAATCTATGTTTTGATATATTTAGTGTTTTTTGATATTATTATTTTTATCCTTGCTATTTCATTTTAGGTTTACTTGATATGGTTAAAGATTGTGGCCTTTATACTGTAATATACACATATATGTGTGAGTAAAAGCTTACATTTATTTCAGATTTCTTTGTTCTCTGATTTTAAGTAAAATTTTTCCTTCGTGCAATTTGCAGTGCTGTGAAAAGTCTCATAATCCCTATTTGTAAAAAAATGTTTTAAAAATCAGTTTAACTTTCATTATTGTTCTACAGTTTCTAACATCAAGTTGTAATATTTCTCTACCAGATATAGATAGAGTTTCATTTGTTAAATTCCTATCTTTCATCCATATTTGTCAATGTCTTCTAATATTTAAAAATTTTTTGGTTTCAAGCCATATTCCTTCTTGTACAAGGATTTGTTGATTTAACTTTTTCAATATAAAATTAGCCTACTCATCCCACTGACTAGTATTTCCTCAAATTAATTTTTTTGGATATTAATTTTATCATAATAATAGGTACTATTACTTTCTTGGTGTCGTCTTTCTCTCTTAACGGTAAAATTTATATTTAGCTTTATCTTTAATAGAAAAATTTAAAACTGCAATACTTTTAAAATTTCAGACACGTATTTCTATCCCCATGTTTTCTTCCTTTTTCATACTCCCTCAATTTTTACTTTGCTTGTTTGTGCTTG
Source organism: Avahi laniger (assembly GCA_963575035.1). Lineage (NCBI taxonomy): Eukaryota > Metazoa > Chordata > Mammalia > Primates > Indriidae > Avahi > Avahi laniger. The sequence goes on from CAUYSK010128710.1 coordinate 13,541, forward strand.
TTATAAGGAATCTGTCTGCTTGCTTTTTTATTTGTGGGGCAAGATTTCTCAACCAGGGGTGATTTTCCTTCCCCAGGGGATATTTGGCAGTGTCTGAAGACACTATTGGTTAGCACAACTGGTGTGTGTGTATGTCTGGGGACGGTTGCTACTGGTATGTAGTGGGCAGAGACCAGAGATGCTGTCAAGCATCCTGTAATGCACCAGAAGTCCTCTCACCACAAAAAACTGTCTAGCCCAAATGTCAGTAGTGTGAACATTTGAAAGCAGTTGAAAATTCTTACCCTTAGTTTTATGGGTTGTTGCAAATCTTTGTCTTTTTAATATTCTGTGCTTATTTTAGTGGGTGCCTGGGAGAGGTTGTATGCAAACTTTCTTTCTCAAAATATATTACACCATTGTTTTTTCCAAATTGGTCCGTGTGTCTTTTATGAGAAGGCCTTCAGGGTCGTCTCTGTATATAGACAGGCCTTGGTTCTGAGCTCTTCTAACTTGTCCATTCCTTACTCTTTTTATGCTGCCAAGATGAAATGAATTTCATTTATGTTCCTGGAAGGAAATAAGAAGTCAATAAGAGTTATTTCTAGGCACATATGTCCTTGATATCATGAATATCCTTTGTGTTGCTGGTTTAGCAATATACTCTGCAAAAGTACTTTAATCTAAGCTCACGTTGTCATTCTGGCTAATCTTCAAACGATGGCAGACTATAGGGTGGACTCACTCAGTTTGCACAATTCCAGAGACATCATCCATATTATATTCTGTGTTGTACAAATGTATAATGTGTTAGAAGGAGGAAGGATAGGAGTGGATACAAGTAGAAGCTGAATTTTCACCAGAATGCCCAGGGAAGTTCTTACTGAGAAGCTCACATAGAAAAATTGGAAGGATGCTGAGGAATGGGAGCTTTCATGGAAAGATAACACAAATCTAAACTCACACAGTAAAATCGACTTAAATCTTAGCAGACTCAAAAGCTCCGTTATTCATTCTCAGGTGTTAAGTTACCACTAAATGTTTTACCCAATTTCACCAAAGGGCAAATTTAGGGGAGTGAGGGTGTCTTGGCTAAGCTTTCAGATGAGTGATTTGGATGCTGGGACTGAATCTAGGGCTCTTGTTGTTTTATAATCCCACACGTTTTCCACTCTGCACAGACACTTTATTTTCAATTGTCAGTAGAAAAAAAGCCAAAAACTTAAGATCAAGCAATGAATCAATAATGAAATGTATATTTAAGAAATACACAAAGTAAGTACTTTGAAATATTGGTGAATACAAACTTAATCATTTGTAGCTACGAAGACAACTATTCCCTTAATACTATTAATAGCTACATTAACATGAGGCTCACTTTCATATTCTCACTAAGCTTACAAATTTACTTTTTTCCTCTCAAATCAACAACCTCAAATTCTTTACCAAATTGTGCTTGATTTTGCCCCTTAAATGAGTCCTGTCTGCTTCTGTGGTCATTCCCAATAGTTTCCTAAGGTTTCTACCTGTCTGTAGTCCATGGAACAACCAGCAGTGGGAGGGTTGATTGGATGAACTGTCACTAGAAGAAATTTCATCTTAATTGTAATGTAGAGGTATTTGGCTCTCATGACACTACTATTTACTTTTTTAAAATTTTCAGTTCTGAAGTAATTTCTGCTAAAATATTAACTATTTATTCTCCCTGACCTTTTATTAAAAAGGCAAACTGTAGACTTCCCCCAAACTATCTGAAAGGTTGGCCCCTCTTGCAGATCCAACTTCTGCTCAGGTAGTAAAACAATCTTCATCTAATGGTATTTTATCAAGCCAATCTCTCCAAAGGACATATCATAACTTCATGTTTATCATATCATAGAAAAATAATTTAGGCTCCAAATTTTTTATTCACCTGTTTTCCTACCTACCCTCATAGCTTCACCTCACAACACTTATTTCGCTATTTCTTCACCTGTACACTACATGCTAATCAGGTTGTTCATTGTGTCCCAGAATGTAACACAGTGATGTTCACTGTTGATAAAGATGAGGATTTCTAATCTTCACAGATTATGTTTGCAGATGATTATGTTTCTCATCCCTCTGCTTCGCCATGGTAGTGTTGTCTTGATTCATGTTCTTTATGACTTCTTCTATGTGGACATCATGCTTGAGTGTTATCTACCCAATTTCATTTCACATGCCTATTGTTTTCTACCTACAGACATCCTTCCTGTGACTAAATCTCTCTCACCAGAAAGAGCAATCCTAAATTTTGGAATATGATAAAGTCCAGGGTACTATACATTGGTGGATAATATGTAATGTTAATGACTTGAGAGGCAAATTATATAATACTCAAGAGTAATTTTGTAATACATATTTCCCTGATAAAAATGTTTTGGGATTGATTGTTTTTTCTCCAGGCCCTGTTGCAGGGGGCATTTTCAGAGCAGTGTGGCACAGGTTGGGTGGTCAACATAACGATGCAATAATCCAAAAGCTCAAATGTTTTCTATGAAGAAATAAACCTATGTTTATGAAAATAACTCCAACAGCTATAGGAACAGAATGTCTAGGTACCCTTTAAAATAAGTTCCAATGGATAGCAGCCTATTTAAATACTTATTAAATAAAAGCAGAGGCATCCAAAGTTTTGACCTTTTAAATCTAATAAGTTTTGCCAGGGAAGTAACTATATTAGATAATAGAAACAATTCTTTGGCAGGAAATTGATATCTGATTGAAATTCAAGTTATCACACTTATTCAACAAAGATCTAGTATTTCCCCAAGGACTACTCTCACACAGTTTGTAAAACTGTGAAAATAGCTTCTTCAGATTTGTTGTCAGTTCCTTCCTGTAAGGTAGTAAGTGTTTGTAGAACTTCACACATAGATCTTTTTAGTGTACCGCAGAGTTTCTGAGAAATAGTACTAAACTTAGAAATTTAGTATTTTTTTAGTTTTTATTTTAAAAACTAGAGAGCCTTGGCTCTTGGAAAACCCGTGTAGTTTACATTTGAATATATAAATGAGCAGAAAACTCTATGTCAATATAAATATACAAGTTTTTATCTTATGGTTTTTTAAAGTAATATATATTTCACTAAAATTTGAATTTTTAATAAAATACTATTGATAGTCCCATTTTTAAAGTTATTCAATGTCTATGGCTTAATAGTTTGTGTTTCAATGGGCATTTGTCATTGTTTTTTCTGTCTTATATCTAATCTCCCTTCTGTATTTGCCAGATGACCAAAAATAATAACTAAATGATAAATAAATAAATAATTAGATTGATTAAATAATTAGTATAAGTCCATCCCATACATACTTGCTAAACTGCAAACCCTGTATTAGAGGCAATTTCTGTGACTTGTGACCAAGAGCTTTGGCTAATATACCATCTATTCAATTCCAAGCCATCCTTGGAGACCTGTCGAAGAGCACTTACCTGTGAGACACTTCATTCATTGTTCCAAACAGTAGTTACAGTTTTCATCTAACTGGTCTTAAGCAATTATATTTAATAACTCTACTATAGTACCTGTAATAGTATAACAGGTATGTGGTCTCCTTTATACTTGTTTGTTTCTATCAGTAAATTTTGGATAACTTGGACAGCATTCATCTCTGTGTCCGCTGGTAGCACAAGACCTAGTCCCTAATACAAGTTTTATTAACTGAACTCAAGTAAGAGATTTGATCATACTTTATAGAGTTTCTAGCAGTGGTTCTGTTAATTTATGCATATCTAGTAATATTTTTGCCAGATTCCTTTTTAATACATAGACATACACTAACAATGAGAAAGCTTGTGTGATACAATGAGGAGAAAAAAGAAGAAAAAAGACAAGGACAAAAGAGATAGAAATCATTTTCATTGTGAGATTGAACACACACAGTTAATTATGTTAACATCAGAATCTACCCTACTAAGCTATTAATCCGTGGAAAATTGCAGAAGTTTAAAAGTCAATAATGAAATAAAGTCCAAGCTATTGGATTGTACACATAGGTGTGCCTAAATATAGGTCCTGAAAACCATGCCTCTGGGTAAAAGAAAAAGAAGATTTAATAAAGATTTAAAGTCCTGTCTGCATAGCTTTAGATGCTGGTATGTAAGAAACTAAAATAAACAAGGCACATGTTTTAAATGTCTATGTGTACTGCAGGCATTTGGCAATGTGTTCAAGGTGCAAGATTGCAGATTACATGTTATAGTGCATATAACTTCAGACATTGCTTCAGAGCAGTGTACCTCTTTAAGCTATGCAGACAGTGTTCCAGGCTCCAGTTGCCGCTGTGAAATATGTGGTTTGATATTGGTGGAAACAGCTTGAGACACCTACGGATACATAGCTTGGCACTTCAAACATCACTGTACACAATAAACACAATTTGGGACTCCAGTGTATATGATCTGCCTAGATCCCAGTGCCAGAATTTATAAAATATTCACAGTTCACATTTTTTTATATCCAGAATATATATCAGAGCTTCCTATACTTGGATAATTCAAACCAAAAGCTTTTGACTTGAAGAAATTGAAGTAAGAAGAGAATTTCATAAATAATATGCATATAGTGTGCATTAGTTTGAGTTGTTTAGAAAAACAGAACCAACAGGAGAGATTTACTGTAAGGAATTTGCTCATGTCGTTATACAGGCTCACAGGCCCATGATCCGTAGGGAGCCCAGGAGAGCTAGTGGTATAGTTTCAGTCTGAGTCCAAAGACCTGAAGCTCAGGAGGAGATCTGGTGTGGAAAGTTCCAGTCTGAGTCTGAGTCCAAAGGCAGGAGAATGCCATCACATAGTTCTATCATCAGCCCTCTTTAAAAGGTTTTAATACTGCCCATTTAAAATAAGTTATGCTATATGCAAATTAAATGGATAATGCATTTTAAGCTGGATTTAATATAGCTTAGAATGTTCATCCATAAGTCATGAACTTCCAAAAACTAAAATACGAAACAATTACAATCTAGTAGGCCATGAGAACATTGAGCACTGTGATATTTAAATTGACTCCACTAACTTAAAGTTTTAAAATTTCCTTTTAATTGATAGCTTCTGGCCCATTTATCAAGAAAATTCTGCTAATACTCAAGAAAGCTAAGTGTCTTTTACACATGGCAAGAGAGAAATGGGTATAGAGCCATGGAGAAATAGACACCGTCATTGTCATGCTGCTAATATTATGGGATATGGATAGATCACATGTATCAATGTATCAGAAAGAGAATAGGTAGGAACAGAAGTTCATGCAGCCTTTACTTGAGAGGACAATAGTGATCTTCTTATATGTTGAAAAACTGTTATACAGATTTATAAAAAGATATATATATATAAATATATTGCACAAATATATATAGTATATTATGGTATATATTTATATACATAGTGTGTGTGTGTGTGTATGTGTGTGTGTGTTCAGTACTGAAGACTATACAGAGATAAACGAAATCTTTTAACATTTGGCTTGTATTTATTACACAGTTAGTAAGCTTCAAATAATACACTGTTTTACAGATATAAAGACGCTCTAAGTCAAAGACGATTAATGAGTTTCCAACTAGTAATTGCAGGAATTGACATTTGAACCTCATATTTCTAATCACAATGCCAGTGAGGAAATTCTCATGAAAAACAGTGAACTAAAATGCAAGACACAGTTAAATCAGTGTCACTAAATACAGTGGCAGCAAAAGGGGTAATTAATTACTTCTGACTGGAGAGATCATGAAAGGCTTAATATAAGTTATTACAGTTGAGTTTAATCTTAGTGGGTGGGCTGGAATTTATTAGAAAAAGGAGAAATGTGTAAAGGTTGGAAGAGCTTTAAAAAAAGTATGAAAAGATCACAGTATCCAAACCAATTGTCTATTCTACTTAAGTAATAAGTTTCTAAAACCCTCACTCAATCTCACTTAGACAAAAAGAAAATTTATTGGTTGAAGTAATTAAAAGCCCAGAAATAGAGCAGGATTCACAGTTAGTTGAATTCAGTGGCTCCAAGTCTGTGGATTCACTGGAATTTTCCTTAACTGTGTTTGCTTCAGGTAGGCTTTGGTCTTAGGCTGCTTCTCTTACAGCGTCAAAATAGGTGTACCCATTTCTCTGTACACCAAGATTTGCCAAGAAAGACAAATATTCTCTCTTGGTATTGCAAAAGAGTCCTAAGATTCTCATTTATTGCACACATATCTACATATCTACACTTGGCCCAATGACTATGTGCCATAAATGAGAGTATAGATGTAAAGAATTTAGAACACTGCATGGAACACATCTAATGTTATATAGATACTAGGTGTTATTACTAGGTGCCCATTTTTGGTGACCCAGAGAACACTGTGTCTACCTCTATCATTACATCCGATATATTGTATAGAGATTTTGTTATTTCAGCAAGTATTTCCCTCTCTATTCTGAATTTCTTAATAGTGGGCTATCATATCTTACTCATCTTGTACCTGTGATGACTGTCATGTTGTTTAGCATGTGCTTAATTGTTGGTTAAATGAAAAAATGCTAAGCGAATATAAAACCTTATTGGAAAAAAATGTACAATACGACTAGAACATTTGCCTAAATATTGAGAAATAAAATAAATTCACTCTTTTAGTCACCTTTTTAATTACATAAATGTTATTTTTTACTATTAAATTGAAATAGTGAGAAAAATTATACAACTAGATTGTTTTCAATAACTGATTAACTCCATGGAATACCAGGAACTCTTGCTAGTGGTGTGAAATTTAATTTCTCTCTTCTCAGAACATCAAAAGATTAATTTGAAAGTACCAGAAATTTTCAATTCAATTCAACAAATGTTTATCAATCATCAATTATACAAGGTATCAATTATACTACATGACATAGGAAGAAAGGAATTGAATCAGTCATGGTCCTAAAGATATATATTGGTAAGAAGTACCATAATTAAATACACATACCCTTCCCACAATTTTGAAAATTTTATTAAGGTTCCAGAGGAGCATAAACTTTCTGGGAACTATACATTTTATATGTATCATTAGAAATATAAATATTCTAAAAAATGTATTATATGATGGTTATGCTAATGCCATGTTTCATAAAATTGATTTTTTTTGTCTCTTATATGAATACAACTGTCTACTCTCTGATTTTTCCTCTCTTAAAAAGTTATACATAATATCAAATACAATTTTTTTGGTAATATCATATTTCTCATTCATAGAAAACTTCCCACCTGCACATTATAATAAATATACAAAAAAGGACTATATTTTGAACTGATAAAATATGTAGGCAGGCATTTAATAATTACTATTCCTTCAAGCCATCCTATTTAACACAAGATACTATTTTTGTCACTATCTTATGATTTTTTTGGTACTTCATTATGGAAATGTCTAATAGGAAGCTTTGACTGATCAATTCTTTTCTCTGTTAATTGAAATAATGGATATTTGTAATATGAATTTTAACATCGATTTCTAAAAATATTTATGGTCATATAAATTATTTAGTAGAAATCTCATTCTCTCAGATATTATAGTCTTTAGACAGCAACAATTAGGAAAACACTTCTTGTGGAAACCTTCAGTTTAAACCTGACAGTTTTCTTTTGAAATAATAGCAGGATTGAGTTCTGAGCACTCATTATTGTCTTTTATAAGCATATAATATAATTAAATGCAGACGTTACTTCAACATTTATTAAGAACTGGGAAATTTATTTGATGCTTTGCTATTGTTTTTGCTTTTGCTTCTATAAAATAGAAATCTATTAAGATTTTAGTGGAGAAGATTTAGCAGAGTTAAGTGAACCGGTAGGTCTGGCAACTCTCCTTTATGCTGTTCTTCACACTGAACATCTCTTTCTCCAAATCCAAAAGTTATGCCACCCCCTTTAAAGATCAAGCTCAAATGTAGACAAAATTGCCTTTCCTTAGTTCCTTTAAAACAAATCTCAGAATGATCTTTTGAATATGCTATAAAATATTAAATTTCAATTTAAAAGCAGTAAAAGTTTGCAAACACAAAGATTTTTAAGTCATGGTTGTCTTATTTCATGGTGATGGGGCACAGAAAACAGTATCCCTAAATGAAGGCCTCAGAAGCAAATTTTTTTCTGACCTTTTCTGGTTCTCTTATCTTTCAGTCCCACACTTCCCTGAGGCTACCCATGGAAATTAGAATTCCTCTTCTCCAAGGTACCTCAAAAAAGCCAGAATCTGTTTTCCTGAAAGCCAGCCATAAAATCAAAGCAATTCTGCTTAAAAACTTTCCAAAAAGAAATTATCTGACCTACCTTGTTTGACTCTAGACCACAGGACCCCATTCTAGTCAGAGCCCGGCCCCATGCCCAGAGGAAGGAATGTTTGATCACAAAGACCAAGAAGATTCTAGACAGACAGGCCTTGCTGGGTTTCCCTACTTAATTTGTTAGCATTAGATCATATATTTTTCATCTAACCACATTTTTACACAGCTGTCCATATTTGTTAAACCTAAGCATAAAAATGGATAATTTCCCTTGTATTTTGGGGTCTTCATTCTGAAGGCTCCTGTGTATACACACTAAATAAATTTGCATATATTTTGTTTAATTAATCAATCTGCCTCATGTCAGTGATTTTTCAGTGACATTTTAAGAAGCTAAGCACCTTGCCCCCCACAGTTTGGTGTAGTCATGGCAGGGTCACCAAGGCTGCTTTGTTCTTCTGAAAACCTTCAGTGAAGAGAACACAGGAACCTGATCTGCCAGCAAAAACGGTAAAAATTTCTTACCAGCCACGCTCCTGGCCTCTCTGTCTGTATGTCTGGCTAGCAAACGGTAAAGATCACTGTTTGTCTCTTTTCCAAGATTTTGTTTAACGGCAGAAAGAGGATTTGTGTGACTAGTCTGGTTGTAGCAACGCTGGTGTACTTTTGTAACAGAGGAAATGGCCTGAAAAAAAATGGCAAAAATGTTTTCAGTCTCCTTAAAACCTCACTCATTCTTTCTAAGAACTGAAACCTGCATCCCTAACCCAGGCCAGTGGTTTGGAGGGGCAGGGAAATGTCCTTTGTTCTTGGTGCTGCAGGAGATGGCTAAATGGAACAACCTTGGTGGAAGTGCTGTGGGGAGGTCACAGGATTGTCTTTGGCAGAGATGGGACTATCAGAATCATCAACTGTAGTTGGGCAAAAATTGCCTGACGCTGAAAACCTCCCTTTAAAAGCTCTTATTTCTGCTTATGATTAGGAAAATTGGTACTTTAAGACAGGAATCTGCCATTTTCCTCATTTGCTGGCCAATTAATAACTCTCTTTCCTTCTCCTCAAACGATTTGTCCTCGTTCTTCTGATGCAGCTTCAGGGAGAAATGTCGAGTTTTTGGTGACACTTTTGATACTTTCTGATAAGGATAATAATAGCATTTTTCTTCCTTTTTTCTAATTTCAAAATATTAAGGGAGTACAAATGTTTTTGTTACATGGAAAGCTTTTATAGTGGTTTACTCAGGACCATATGTGTGCCCATAACACAAATAGTGTTCCCTGTACCTGGGAGGTAGGTCTCTATTCTGTCTTTCTATGTTGTTCTGACATAAAACAGGGTACCAGATAAACTTCCCTCTGGTCTTATTTTATGCTCTTGAGAGTGTGTCTTAGGACCATATGGGAGCCCTCTTTCTTGGTCTCCACCATTCAGGGGACATAATTTTGGGGTTACATTCAGTGGCCAGAATGAAAATGGCTGGGAACCGGAGATTTTTTTTATTATTATTATTATTCCAAATACGATAAGCTCTTGGGAGTCCCATTTATAAGGGGCTTTTGTTGTCTCAACCTTTGCTGCTGTCTTAACCTATTTATGGGAGAATGAGAGGATCTTTGGAATTGCTGCTTCTCTAAAGAGGATATTGGATTAAGTTGCTTTGGAATAAGTACATCATTGAAAATTCATGGCCAAAAGATGAATCCTTTAAATTATAAAAAAAAAAAAAGACTCCTCAAATAAAAAAATAAATAAAATAGATTTTAGAGATCTCTTATTCTAAACAATTGCCCTATTTGTACTGATAGAAAATTAAATTTAAAAAAAAGACACATTATAATGTCATGGCTAACCTGAAACATTCTTGTGACGAAATTAAAGAACAAAAATATGACCTAAACACAAAGTTAAAATCCTTTGTTTGCTGCCCACATGGGACTGATAGTCCCTGTGGAACAGTGACAAGGGCCAGTCTTCCTTGTGACCTAATGTTTAAAACTCTGAGCTTTCACCACAGCATCCTGGGTTTGATTCCCCATCAGGAAATGAGTCTGTTTTGGTTTGATATTTGTGTGACTTCTGCCATTTATTGATCCTTTTTCTTTCCAGTGACAGCCTTTAATTTCCTGTTTTCTTCTGCTGGTGGGAGCATGCAGGGAACGTGGGCTTTTGTTTGTAGACAGTCAGCTGAGAGGCTGAGACAGGAATATGAGTTCTACCCCATTCGTGGAGAGTGAAACTTTCCTTTCTTAGAGCTGCTTTTGTGGCATGTCTTGATCTTGTGAAAACTGCTTTCCACCTTTTTTGAGACACCTCTTAAAAATATAAATACTCATAAACTAGAGAACTAGCCTAAATGCTTTTCAAATTCACATGACTTTAATGATCTTTAGTAAAGAAAAGATAACTTAAAAATTATGGTTAAAATAAAATTAAAACATCTTCAAAATTTAATTTGGAAATTCATTTTTTTCTGAATATACTGGTCAGGCAGAATTATACTGTCTCAGCAAAATGGCTTAATATCATAAAACTGTTGCTTCTGTGATATTTTTAATGCTTGCTTAACTTCTCTATAAGCTTATTTCTTTAAATTTGAGCTTTCCGGCTATGATGAGGCTTAGGCAAAAACACCAGCTTATCTTTCTGGGCCCAAATATGCCTCTTAGCTATACCAAAAAATGATCAGATCCTCTAGACATTATATTTTTTCCTGGGATCTATATCTGATACATAACTAAAATTGCTTACTTTCTAGGTTTTTCACTGAAAAATAATGTTTACTAAGAGTTAATATTATAATTAATATATGTAATAAAGCTACTAAAGAGAAAAAACAAATCTATGTACAAAGTATATAAAAAGATTAGATGTGTTTTTTAGTAAGAAAGGGAGTTCTAAAAAGACATGTGGTTTTTGGTAAAGAAAAATAGTTTTGCCTAATTTAGAGATTTTAAAGATTGTTTTAACTTGAAAAAATAGATAAAACTAAATGGATATAAAAAGTTGAGAAAAAATGGAAAAATTATGAAAGATTATAAAAAGTTTACAAAAATCTTACTTTGTGGTTAAATTGATTAAGATTAAATAAATTTGTTTATATGGTTTTATTAAAGTTAATCTTAACATTCAATACACTAATATAAAGGTAAAACTTTGTTTTCTCTTTTAAACAAGATGTTCATATAATATTAATAAAAATAGTAAAATATTTTTGTTCACCTTTTGAAGTAAACTGCAAAAGAAAAAAAAAGACAGAGACAGATTGAGTTTGCCTTGTTATTAGCTTGTCTTTCTTAGGTCTTATAATTGGGAAACAGTCTCCTCTCTATCAAAGATCAAAGTTTTTGTTTTTAAAAATCTTTAAATAATCACTTTGGATAACTGACTTCTTTTACACTAACCTGAGGTCCTTTTTATATGATAGCAAGTGTTTTAATCCTTTGATATTTGACAAACTTTCCAGAATCAAAATTTTAAATTCAGTCATTCTGACCTCAAACTAGCTTTTTGAATATTAGAGCCAGTGAAAGTCCAAGAAATATATATTAGATTTATTTGGTATGCAAAATTATAGGAAGCATTGTCAAATATGAAATGGGATTTAACTTTCTTTGGTTTATGTTTGAATAAATATGTTATAAATATGTGTTCCAAAATCATATGAGATTCCTAAAATTCTGATATGTCTTGGTATATGTTATCAGATTCTATTAAATTGTTATATGCCCACAAAATAACTAAACTTCTTTGTCAATTATCTAACTATGGCTATTATCAGACTTTTTCATCTGCAATTATTGTTTTACTTCGATTCTTTTCAAAAAACAGTTTTTAACTGGCTACAGTCCAAAATCTGCTTCTTCACAAAAAATCATGGAAAAGACTGACAAGTACTCTTGAATACAGGTTTCTGATAACTTTGGAAATTATGTACCATTGGACTAAAACAAAAAAAAAAAAACTTCTAAGACTTTAATTAAAAAGTTGATGCATTCATGAGAATTGCTAACCCAACCTTAAACAAGACAAAAATTAATTATATGGAACTAAATTAATTTATTATGACTTTTTGTTTGAAACATTGCTGATTCATTTTATGTTTCATTTTCCAGAAGTCATGAAAATTTTTTTTCTTCTTTTGAGCTATTTATAATTTACAACAAATTGGGCAAAGTACACTTTTGTGAGCAAAATTTAAAACATTTATTTTTCTCTCTACTTGATTTCTCCAGAATTTGTAAACTATTTTGAGTATTCTTCATTTATTTGTGGGTATCCTTCATTTATTACAATATAGTTATTTATGTAAGTTCAATAAAAATATGATTTATTTTATAACAAGACAAAATTGAAGACTCTGTTTATTTTACCAAGGCTGTGATTGAAATGACATATTTTCAGATATGCCCAACCTGCTTTAAGAAATTAAGATTGACTCTATAGAGCCAGTAAAAATACCCTTAAAAAAACTGGCCTGGTACCGCATCTATAACATTTCCTGATCTGTCTTAAGTAAAGGATGTCACTTTCTGACAGGTCCAGGAGCCCCAAGTTACTTTGGAACCTCGAAAAAAGAACAATTTACCCAATTCACACAGGTATCTGCAGGCACAGATAAATCCTTGACTTATCTCAAGAGACTTTTAAAGGTCAAACCTGAGATTCCTTATGAATAAGTTCCATCAAAGCCAATTAAAAAAAAAGAAAGAAGAAACTACATGACCAACAGCTATTCTTGCTACATTTTATAAAAATTATCAGGCCAGTTATAACAAGGATAAAATTTATTTTTCAAATAAATTCATCCTACTATGATGTGTCTGGTTAAAAAAAGAAAACTGGGGAGAAAAAAAAATGTATTTCAGAAAAATGCTAGAGTCTACCTATTATTAGATTTCAGCCTTGTCCATTGTTTTTGAGTTCTTGTTATTTGCCTACAATTTGGACTGGATTCTGAATTCTTTGCTGGTTACAAGTCTCCAAACTAATGTTTTCAAATTGCTCTTCATTTTTGTCTGAGTTGAAGTCCACTAGAAATTAAAGCTATGATTTTCTTAAAGCCCTACAAACTGAAGAACATTGAAAAAAATAGCAGCAACTTATATATAAATAGCTCTTGTGCTATTTATAGCACAAGGTGGACTTCTCAGAAAATTCCACTGAAATACGTTAATACAAACTACAAACCAGGAAAAATCAGACTGATTGCCCCTATCTGCTCTTACTTCATATGAAGATTCTTTGATCCCAACATCTAATAATCTTGAGTGACTGCCCTCTAGATATAAAAACTTAGTTTATAGTTTGTTCTAACCATTAACCTTTTCTTTTGTTTCCATAAAAACGTCTCTTACTAAATGTCTTTTCTCCTTTTAATCAATCAGTCTCATGTCAGTGATTTTTTATCAAACTTTGGGGACCAGTGACCTTGTTCCCTACAATACCCTTTATTCAAAATATCAGCTGTTTTTTTTCAAATCAATGAATGGATGTCATTTCAATAATAATGAATCTGGCTTTCTCCATTCCAAATGCTGAATACTTATTCTATATTTTATAAAGAGAGCATCTTCTCTTAAGCAGTTTGAATATTTTAAAATCCAATTTAGAGCATCTAATTGCAACCTTCAGTGCTACTTTGACACCCTTGTAATGCTTCCAAAATTCTGATTTATGATTTAAAGAACTTTCTTTAAAAAAGAAATTAACTGAAGTGTTACTTGTGTAATGCTAGATATCCACTTCTGGATGAAATAAGTTAGGTGCACCTCATTCTTCCAAGTCTCCATTTTCTATCATTCCACTCTCTATGTCCATTTGTATACATATTTTAGCTTCTTCTTACAGGTGAGAACATGCGATAATGGTCTTTGTGTCTGACTTGTTTCACTTAAGATAATGACCTCCAATTCTATCCATGTTGCTGTGAAAGTCATTATTTCATTCTTATTTATGGCTGAATAGCATTCCATTGTGTATATACATCACATTTCCTTTATCCACTCATCCATCGATGGACACATAGGTTGATACCGTATCTTTGTTATTGTGACTAGTACTGCAATGAACATATGAGTGCAGGTATCTTTTTGATATATTGATTTTTTTTTCCTTTGGTTAGATAACCAGAAGTGAGATTTCTGGATCATATGGTAGTACTCATTTTAGTTCATTGAGAAATCTTCTCACTGTTTTCCATAGAGATTGTTTTAATTTACATTCCCATCAACAGTGAATAAGAGTGTCCTTTTCTCTATAACATCACCAACGTCTCTTACTTTTTGACTTTTTAATAATAGGCATTCTGACTCATTGATGATTCTGATTGGTAAGATAACATTTCATTGTGATTTTAATTTCATTTCTCTGATGATTAGTGATGTTGAGCATTTTCTCATATACCTGTTGGCCACTGGTATGTCTTCTTTTGAAAGTTTTCTATTCATGTTCTTTGTCCACTTTTTAACAGAATTGATTAGGGAGTTTGTGGTTTAGTTGGTTAGTTGAGTTCTTTATATATTCTGGATATTAGTCCCCAGTTAGATGAATAGTTTACAAATATTTCTCCTATTCTATAGGTTGTCTGTTCTCTCTATTGATAATTTATTTTTCTGGACAGCAACTTTATGATTTAATTAAGTCACATTTGTCTATTTTTGTTTTTGTGGTCTGTGCTTTTGAGGTCTTTGTCATACATTCTTTGCTTATGTCCAGAGGAGTTTTCCCTAGTTTTCTTCTGGTATTTTTATGATTTCAGGTCTTATGTTTAAGTCTTTGATCCATTTTGAGTTGATTTTCTTATATGGTGAGAGACAGGGATCCAATTTCATTCTTCTGCATATGACAATCCAATTTTCCCAGCACCATTTATTGAAAAGGGTGTTCTTTCCCAATATATGTTCTTGCTGACTTTGTCAAAGATCCGTTGGCTGTAATGATGTGACTTTGTTACTGGGTTCTCTGTTCTGTCCCATTGATCTATGTGTCTATTTTCATCCCAGTCCCATGCTGTTTTGGTTACCGTAGCCTTGCAATATCATTTGAAGTCAGGTGATGTGATGCCTCCAGCTTTATTCTTTTTGCCTAGGATTGCTTTGGCTATTTGGGGTCCTTTTTAGGTTCCATATGAATTTTAGGATTCTTTTCTTCCAGCCTTATAAGGCAGCAGTGAGCTAGCACTAAGGTAGCAGTAAAATTACTATAATAACATTTTTTCACAAATAATCATGGGAAAGTATGGATTGCTGCCCTCCGTAGTTTAATGACAACCCATTTCTACTGTTTAATTGGAAGTTTTGGATTTCCTCATTTGTTTTAAATTTATAATTGCAAATAATTGAAGTACTAAAAGAAATTAATATATTATTTTTTCTTGTGTTACCTACATGAAGAGCCCAGTGTTATTATTTTATAACCCAAATCTCCATTTATTTCTATGTTTGTATGGCAACCTATTCTGTCCCCTTGACTTTATGTGCCCCAATGAATAGCACTATCAGCAGTTACTTTGTAAAATAATAATAATATTCTGTTGAGATTATAAAATAGCTAAATGGAAAAATTAGGGAAAAGTTATGGAAATGGTCTTTTTTGTATTTAGTACTGTATAGATAATGAATCTAGATTTGTATTTTTTAAAATGCAGTTCATGGCTATTAGTGTGCATTTACATTAATAGATTTAGGTTGTCATTTCAAAATGTGTATAAAATGAAATGGAATGGAATGGAATGGAACAAAATAGAAAACCAAATACACTGAACACAGTTATAGTAAGAATTATTATATGAAACTCTCTTTTTAGGTGTGTGTATGTGTGTTACGGGTCACAAAAATTTGACAACCAGTGATCTAGACTGTGATATTGTAGAATGAGTCTGAGAAGTTCTCTGATCCACTCTTCTTTTACAAACCAGAAAAAAAAAATTGTATAATTTAAGTAAAAATAAATGGAAAATAAAATATCACATTTTCTTCATTCTATTTTCCTTATTAGCATATTTCAGTGACTATTATTCCCTCTGTTGCCTAGTATTTCTAAAGCCTAATTTAAATCTTTCCTGCTATATTGGCCTGTAGAGCACATCTTGGTATAAATAAGCTTTTGTGTAGAACATATCTGTGGAGCAGATATCAAGATTTAGATGCTGCCAAATTATTAACCTGACACGTAGAAAGGTTGAAAGCATGACTCCTGTTTCATCTCTATTTTACCAAGTGCATGATAAAACACAGGATGTTAGATGACCTCTTGAAAGCTTACAGAGTAATAAGAAAGAGTGTTCTCTAGAGAGATTCATTCAGAGAAACTCTTTGGTGTGGTGGAAAGATCGCAGAGCTAGGGGGCAGTGAGCCCTGTGGCTGACCCCAGATTCTCTGCTTGTGTCTCCTGTTCTAACCTGTGCAGTGTAGATAGTGCTACACTAATGATAGGATTATTGTGAGACTCAAAACAATCTATGAGAATATCCAAATAAGACAATCTATGAGAACATCTTTTGTAAACTCTGAAATTTTCTAAAAATGATTTGAAGATAACGTAATTTTAGTAATGAAATGTGTTGTGAAAGTAGGCATATTGAAACGAACTTCTGCTGAGAACTATGACAGATTATCAGATTCAACAAAAAGCCTTTTTTTTCCCTTACATCATGCTAACAATAGACATGAAAGGAACAGGGCAAATGGTGGTTTATGCTGGAAGAATAACTCCTTCCATGGTAATCTGGAAATCTGAGAGAGGGATTTCAATAAACCAGACTGTTTCAAACATACCTCTGCTTAATTGCAAACACACAAGAATTGTTTAAATACCATAGTTACTCTGGAAGATTGGGGAATATTAATTATTTACACTTGAGAAGTTGTGCTTGATAAGTGATGAATATTATGTTAAAGATTACCATTATTTAATTTGAGCTAAGCAATTTACTATACTTTGATCTAACCTTCATGTACAAATCAATATCCTAAATAAAAGGTCTAATTTTCTATTCCTTATAACTAAAAGACCTAAAATCTGACTTATAGCTTTATTCACTTTTATTAATTTATATTAGCTTTAAAACACTTTCTATAGGGATATGATCATAATAATCTTGGAAAAGAAATCTCATAGTGAGGGAAATTAAGGAAACTCATCTCTCTGCAGGTAGAATTGCAGCTGAAGCATAGCAGATAGATCATTATAGTGTGCCTTGTAATTCCATATTATTGTGTATATTGAAATCTGTAGATAATTGTATATTTAAAATAATATCATGATTTAATTATATTATACAATGCACAATGACCCTCCTTTACCTTCAGCATATATTAATGCAAATTAACAGTTATTACAAAGATCATCTGAGAGCAAATACTTCCAGTTGTAATATGCTTAGCATCTATGAGAAGAAGGGGCTTACAATAAAACAATAATATTTCAAGTTATAAGAGAGGAAGGTAAATAAATGCATTCAACTAAGGAAGGCAAATGAGTGAATGATAATTTAGTGATAAAAATAACTTTGAGATCTCTAGCTAAGTACAATTTTTCATTTTTTATGGCCCACCCCTATGCTATGGTTATATCCCTAGAGTCAGATTTGAATTATAGACAAGGCTTTCATTTCATCTGTAATTCCCCTCATTTTATTTGTTATCTGTAGTTTACCTTTCTTTTCCAGACATTGAAGAAGGCACTACTTTATTAATATTTCCACTAGATTAATGACTGTGAATATGTGTGCATGTGTGAGTATATATAGGTGTGTGTATATTAGTTACATGATAGAATGCAATCTGTTTGAGATTCAATGATTCAGTCTAGTAACAGGTGAAACTGGAGGCCATTCACACAAGTAATTTACCAGTAAGTAGGATATCAAATTAATTTTCCTTGCCTTTAATGAGACTGCACTCGGTGCATCATTTTATATATTTGTCAGAGTTTGAGGGGAAGTGCAGCACCAAATTTATGGTAACAGCAGTTTTCTTTAAAGCACATCAACAGAGATGAATTGGCAGATTCCTGATTCATCATCTTTTATACAATATTGCCCTCTATGGGAACCTAAAATGTTGAAGATTTTAGCAGAGTGATAAATATATTCTTTGACATACTTATCATCACATGCTTTTTCTTTCTTTTTAATTTAATTACTTTCCTCTTCCCCACCCTCCAACAGGTATAAACAGCTGAGCTGGCAAACAAATTTATCATTCTTTTATTATTTAGTATGTTTACAGTATCAGAATTCATTTTACTTCATTATTTATTTATTTTATGTTATATTCAATTATTTATTTTGTCTTCTTTTGGCAAAATATCTCTATCTTCAGAGTACTGCATTTATTTTCATTTATTTTATAATCATTTCATTTATGATAATTCCTGTACAGAAAATAGAAAAAGAATAAATTGAAGTCCTAGAATAAAATGATACTTATTAATATATAGAAGACAGACAAATCATTTTACCTAAAGGAGTATTTATACATTACAATGCCATTCTTCTGATTCTATAAATACAAACCAAATTAAAGTTATGTATAAAATATTTAAATTATTTAAATAAGAAAAGAAGACTTCTTACTAAAATCTTTTCATTCTGAATATTAAGGAGGTCTAAATGGCATGAGTTCTATAAAGGAAAACTAGTCTGGGTTTTCTTGTCCATGAGGAAAATGACTTTATAATGCATCTTTTTGAAATGAATTGTTACTTCTATTTGTGGTATACAGAACTGCAAAAGTTGCATTGAAAATATATTTGTATATTAACGTACTCCTCTCCCCATTTTCTAGCTATGAGCCCTATTCTATGCCATGGCTCTGCTCTAAGAATTGAGGATATAACTCTAAAAAAATGATATGATCTCTGCCGTCAAAGAGTAAAGACTTCATTGCTGGGGCTATGTGTGTGTCTATAAAACAGGCAATGGTAGCAATATAGTGTTGTCTACTTAACTGCTATCTGGTTACCGAAGGCAGCCCTGGGCCTTGGAGCACAGCCTGACTCTAGCCATTAGAGCCCACAGGTTTACCTGTATTGCTCTCAAGCATAAGGAGACCTTCAGCCGCTGCAGCTAGCTTTAAATCATCCCGTGTTCTGATACCGCTGCTCACAGCTCACCATTTCAACACGTACCCCCCAACACAAATACACACACAGACCCCACTGTGCTGAAACCAAATAGGAGAAGAATGAGAGCATCCAGTGAATTACCCAGAGCATGATCATTTACAGTGAGGCATTCGAGCTAACAGGACAGAAACCGATTTACTAAAGGCTTGGTGAAAAATTAAGATTTCCCATGCTGATCAGAGCATTAGCTGGAGTAGCTCATAAATGAGATGCTTTTCCCTGAAGGACTGGAGCAGACAGAAAACAAATGATAATGGGATACCTAAGATAAAAAGAATTTGCTAACAGATAAAACAAAATGCCCTATACCACAGAAAGGGTTTTATCAAATTTATCACTGTGTTGCTAGGATTCTGGTTTGCAAGTAGGTTTCTCACTTTGAGCATTTAGGACTTTATAAATTAGAGAATATAAAATGACTTGATTTTTAAGAACTATCCCAAAAGAAAATTGTCCTTAAATTATAAAAATTTGACAAATCAAATTATAAAGATAGGAAAGAGAAACAAAGAAAGAAGCAAAGGGAAACCGCCTATGGTAGATACACCATATGAGCACTTTGCAGTAAGGATTCTCCCTAGATAAGAAACTCTCGCTGGAGTTGGGGCCTAATTAATGTACTTCATGAACTCCCATCACCTTTGTATAGCCTCAAAAAGAGAAAATCACCGAAAATTCTCATAGCAAAGATCAGACCATGGAATAATCAAAAATTTAATTTCTAACTGGCCTCTCTAACCTGACCGTAGATCTAACTTTAGTGCTGCCCTTTCAGCACATAACAAATCTCTTTGTGATTCAACAGTACTTTGGCCAACAGCCGCTATTTATTAAAAATCATATTTTTTAGGCAGTTGTCAGCCAAACTGGAATTGGACTGTTTAGTCTGTTTGTTCCCTCACTTGGCCTTTCAGACTTTGCATCTTCAAAGGATTTATTTGAGGCATTAACATACTGATTTCTCTCTTGCTAACAAAATGCACTACAGTGATACTGACAAGAAGATTCTTTCCTCCAACCTGTTCTTCCAGTCTTTTCCCTCCCTCAGTAACTTGCTGACGACATATCCAGATGTGTAATAAAATAAAATATAATCTGTGACTGGGATGCTTATTATGCAAGTAATGCTATTTCACACTAATTTTCTTTCCATGTATGTATGACACAAATGGAGTAAAACCGACTTTATGTCTCTCCTTTCCCACGTGAGTTCTTATCTGAATAACTCTAGCAGAAGTCTTTTTTTCTTTAAAAAAAGATTTTGTATTAATCACTCACAGCCCAATTAGAGGTTTACCCCCCTCCCTGAAGACATAAACTGCACTTAGTAGTTTCTTTTATTCATGCTTTTTCTTTTATAAAAGAAGTAGTAAGAGCATTTTGTGGTAGTTGAGAAAATGGGAAAGCTGCTCACATTAAAAAAATCAATTCAAATAAAGGGGACAGACAGAAAGTAGTATAATGGTGCTACTAGAATCCTGTATTCATAAGCTTTAGTAGTTTAAACTATAAATTAAATTAGTTGCATTCATGCAAATTTATGAGAACTATAAATTTAATTACTTGTATTCATTCAAATGTGTTATCTGTGCAGTAAAATTAAAGAAGGGAGATTAAATTTGAAAATAATAAAAATGTATATTTAAAGATGTAAATATCTTCTACTTATAATCTGGACATGCATGTAAAGAGTTTTTTAAAAATAGAAATTATGAGGTACTTGGAAATATTTTTTGGCATTTTCTATGCAAATTTCTATTTATTTTAGGTGTAAGCATTTAAAACTTGCTATTAGTAGCAATTAGCAAAAAAAAATGGTTAATGAGAAACATAATCATGACTAGAAATTTTGAAATTGTTAAATTTACTGATTTTTTTTCTGAATTTTTCTAATACTTCTGTTAGTAACTATAACCACACTCTCATTTTCAGTATAAAAAAGAACTGACATTAAAAGCAAAAAATACGGGCTTCCTTTCTCAGTAAACATGGGTTTAGTTTTGTTTTCTGTTTCTTCTATTGAATATTCATGTAGAGAGATATATGTATTATAAAGTATAAATAATTAAGTATAAAATATATAATTTTGTAATACTTTTTATAGATTGTAAGTATGTATATAAAATGTTTTCAACATTTTTCACTTTTGCAAATTAAAACAATACATATTACACATACATATTTTTGGAACTTCAAAGGAAACTACTCCTCCACTGAAAGTTTAAAAGGTAATTTCTAAGATAAATGTAGATAAAAAAAAGAGTTTTGTAATGGGAAAATACAATTTAACATCAGCTGAAGCCAGAGAACAATTGAATGGAAATATGTGGAGATCCAAAAGTTTACTAGTTCAACAAGTTCAACTCAATTTTATAAAAATCCATTGTGGTCTTAGTATAAGTCTGAACTATGTCTTAATAGATAAAGGAAAAATCATACCACACTTTATGAGGTGTCAAAATAAAAATGAGAGCATTCACTTTCTTTTCTATAGAATTCAAATATATGTGGTTGGGCGAATACTTTGCATAATGGATGGTACTAAAAACTAACTGGATAGATGCTACATTGGATGTAAGTGCAAGGTCTATAAATGTGGACCAAAGGCTTAGTGATTTAAAAAAAAAAAAAACCACTTTGAGCAAATAATTCTTCCCTGTCTTCTCTCTTGCATATCACATTCCCTCCTGGAAATGTCCAAGGTCATTTTCTTCATTTCCTCAACATGACAGATTAGAAAATGATAAAAGATTATAATTTCACAGATAAGTTTTTTTAGTCATTGGAGACTACAATACACAAAGGAAATTATAAGAAAAGTGTTCAAAATGCTTTTGAGATTTTTTTGTTTTTATTGTTTTTGTTTAGATGTTATGAATTTCTCCAGCTTTCCATAGGAATAGAAAAGAAAGAACTTTTTGGTTAGTTTCCATTCATTTATACATATTTACACGATGGGACAGTCTATCCTCAATATTTAATTTATTTCTTAATGAATAATGAGAAGAGTAAAGTGGACTTTTTTCCCCTTACAATGAATTTTCATTCCTTATCTCTGGATTTTTTTTTTCTAAAAATTTATGTTTAACAGATATTTAAGAGTATTTTACATTTAGTAAGAATATCTTCCATTAATATTATATGTAACACTTTTACATTGCTAAAGTAGTTTCACTTTAGTATTCATTTCACTTCAGGGAATAAAACTGTCTCTTCAACTAAAAACATTGTTTATAGACTCATGCTAGAGACAAAATTGATCAACTTTCACTTGTAATCAATTAACATCAGCTGTAGTTATCACCAGTGCTGAGCATGTTAATTTTGCTCTATATTTTAATCTGATGGTTTTGTAATCATATCACTGTGTTGTAATTTAATTCCAATAACTAAAATCATTCTGACAAAGTGGCATTTTTTCTGGAGATGTGAAGAGGAATGATATCAATAGGATAAAGACCTTGAGTATTTTATAACAATGTTTATTTTCATTAAATCATTTTTGTAAAGGTAAAACTTAAGAATAATCACTAAACTTGAATAAAGAAGTCATTATTAGTGAGCCCAACTATATACAGTGGAAAATCTTCAATTAGCTTTTAAAGTGTATTCTATTTCACTTTATTTATCAACAGTTAGTGTTTGGCATGATGCTATTCCACTAATAATTATTATATTACAACATTGTTGAAATGTTTAACTGCAACTTATTTATCCATTTTGAATTTTGATGTGTATCACTAAGAAAATTCTGACTTGATCATCAAATGCATTTTTGCATTCCAAATGTTCTTAAAAGGTAGTAAGAAATACCTGGACTCTTTTTTGATGACTTACAAAATACAATTTTTCCTTTAATATATATTTAGCCTGTGAACCTGAAAAAATAACTGGCATGTGATCTGTTATATACTAGATTGTATTGTTATTTATGAATAACTGGTAAATATTCTTTCTAATTTGCTAGATGTTTTTTCCTATCCTTTATCTAGCATGTGTCTACAGCTTGCTGACCCTTGTGCAGTATAATAACAATAGTATTATTGTGTGCATTAAAATTACTCATATAAAAGGCCATATCATCAATAACTGCTGAATTTTGAGGGACTCCCTCCCACCTCCCACCTGGAAGTCATACATAGGGTTTCTCAGAAACCATCCTAGTATTCCAAGCAGAACTATTTATAACCAAAGATACTCATATGCCAGAGGAGTACTTGGAGTTGAGAAAAGTTTGCAACTCTGTCCTCTAGCCCATTAGGGGTCTTGGACCAAATTCTCATTAGCACATCTTTGTTCCACTGAATTAAATGGCAGAGATGATGTAATAAAGCAAGAAGAGCCCCCCCCCCCCAATCATATAATCTGGAGTGAAGAAATGCAGTTGAAAGCACTTTACTTTTATTTTGTGTGTATTCTAATGAAGAAGTTTAAAGAACTTTACATAAAGTATATCAAAGTACTTTATAGTATCTTTATGAGTTTACATGAGTTAGTAGAGAACAGAAAGCAGGTAATCATCTTATGTTGCCAATTAAAAAAGAACCGAAACATGAAGACAATTTTTGTCAGAGCTGGGAATAGAAAAGAACTTTTCCAGTATAATCCAGTAATTTATCTCAATTAATAAAACAATGCATACAATAAACACACACACATATATTCTTTCTTTTCTTCTAATATTTATTATGGTCTAAAATATTACTATTAATTTCAGGAGTATGTAGTTCACTAATACTTGTCCACGTTTCCCATGGCTTATTGCTGGCTTTCTTTGAGTTTGTAAATTGTGTGTTTGACTGACACATCTTTGCAGCAAAAAACCCTGTTCTGAATTTTTCTTATTTTACCCAACATTATGTTATGGTACAGTATCACAGCTGCAAAGTGGAATTTTATTCTCAAATTTCATAGGAAATAGTCCAACTGTACAATGAAAGATTATGCAAATCCTCAAGGAGCATCTAATCAATCACCGTGGTGTGAGAGGAATGCAGCGGATCGCTGAATTAGCTCCTGTTGGAATGTATTCATGTGTGACATCCCACTGACTGGATGACATCACGACAGCTTCAGGTCCTTGAAAGTCTTGAGGATGATTAGCTGAAAGAATTGGCCGTTTCTGCCAATCATAACCCAGCAAAGCTGCCTTTATAGTTCTGGAGACACGAGAGAGAGGAAGGAGGGAAAGACCGACTACAGCTACACAAGAGAAGCAGCGGCAGGAGCAACAGCAGAGCAGGAGCAGCTGGTATTCCGGTGATTAAATAGTTCTCATTGCCTTTTTGCTGTACTCGGTCTGCTCCCTGGTGTAATTCTCGTGTCCAAGAAGGAAGCTGCATTTTAACGGTGTGCTGAACAGAGGTTTGAATCATCCCAGCTGACTGCTTGTTTTGAAAAGGACAATGTGTGTATAAATAAAAAGACTCTGCTGGAAGAGTTCAGATACTAGGACTGGAGCTAGAGAGGGCTCTTGGAATACTGTTCAGGCAGATTGCATGAAATGAAAGCTCCTTCTAATTAACCTGGAGCCAAGTGAACCTGAATACCGGATATCTCATTTTCTAACTCGGGATAAATTCAAGTTAGGAAAAGAAAAAAAATCGAAATGCTTCTCTAGGTAAGTTACTGCTTAATTTGCTGAAACCGAGGCGTGTACAATAAATGGATTTGTGTTGCTTAGCTATGTAAACAAATTGAACACAATAAAGTTTTATCTGTGAAAGATTTATGTAGAAGCAGATAATATTTTAAAACCAACTTCAATCTCCCTTTTCAGCATATTTTCTTAACTGTCATTATGCTTTGTAGAAGTTATATTTGCAGGATAAATGGAAAATAGAGTCCCGCCTAAAAAAGAGATACAACTTGATATATTTTAAACAGTTGCCAGAACATTTACATAGAAAACATCTTATTTGATGACAATTTTAGTCTTTCCAAAATCACCAATGTTACAAATTCAATATCCAAAACTAACTGTAGGGTTATAAATATTTCCCCAAAAAGTGTTACTGAAAACATGGCATTCAAATTACCGACGATGGGAACTCCTCTCCTTGGGATCTGAGATTTATAGGCGTGCTCTGTTCTAATGGTCTGCTTTAGAGAAACAGCTGTCACAGACATTTGAAATTGTATGATACAGTCATAAATTGCTTATAAAGAAATGGATGTTCTCTTCCTAGCTCCTATTAGGAAAGAAAAATAAATTCTTAGAACAATATATGTCATATTCCTTATATATATGTATATATATATATATATTCCCAGGAAGACAGAAACAGCTTTATGTTATACCTATAAATACCTCCAAATTCCTCGTGCAAAGAATAAGTTGGAATGCTAGAAATGATATTTAAATATGGTCTTACTCATTCTCTTCAGTATCTCTGTTAGAGGAAGCTAAATATAAAGGGAAAAAACTTTATTTTCCTCGTAATTCATTCTAACAAAATACTATATTTCTCAGGGTTATTATCTTAGCATTTTCAAGTGATGATATGTTTTGTTTATGATGATGGGTTATACTGTGAGTTCTCATATAGCTCTGAAAAAGTTTCAATAGTTTATGCTTTATCATGTCTCTTTTAAACACATCATTGCTTGCATTCACCATGCCTTTTACTAGAATATTTTTCATTAACTCAAGATCATAAATGTTTTAAATAAATCACATACCAAGATATGGGTATGCTTCTGTAACTCTTAAAATGATTTTAGTTATCCACTCTCACCAAGTTTATAATTAAAATCCTGTGAGTTTCTTGCCACAAGAGGAAATTGATTAAGATAAAAGTTACTGTAATTGGTTGAATTTCCCGAAAACTAGGAGACAATAAATTTTCTCCACAAAGATTTAGAAGTTTTTTATATCAAAAAATAATTTAATTGAAAGTATGCCAATTAGCTATATCCAGATGCCAACTAGTTGCTATGTTAGTCATTTTTTTAAGAAGCAAATATACCTAGACAGTATAAATTCACTGACTAGAACAGCTTAACTCTTCAACTGGAATTCATTAAAAATAAGTGATTAATAAGCAAAATAAACTTTCCATTTACATTTATCTCAATATATAAATGTGAATTTAAACTTGCTATGATTGCTGACATTTTTAAAAATAAGGAATTTTATGAATGTATACCTTATGATCAATATTACACAGCATTTACATTGATAGACATAGTAAGATAATTGGGAAGATTTTTGGAAATTGAACACTAAGCAGAATTGTCCTTTTTAATTCTATCTGAATGATAATTGATTGCCACAAAGATTGATGCATAAAAATCCTTTTGAAAAATATGTGTATGACTTATTAACATGAGTATCAACCTTTAAGGGAGAATATAGATGCAATTCAGAAACTCAGGCATTATTCTTAAATAAGAAAAGTAACATTTCATGAGAATTTTAATATTCTTTTCCTTTTAATAAATAATTACAAAATGTACATAAATTGCATTTTGTTTTCTGCAAGATGGAGTTCCTATCTAAGACATGTTTCTTTTTAAACATTTTACCCTAAATACCAAAACGATGTAAATGGGGATTATTTGATATATAACTATATATAAAAATCATAATTTGAAATTTCTATATTTGATAATCAAAAGAGAAAGGCATGTTTATGTATATGTTCACCTCAGGAGAAGAACAATCTTGCTTACTTTATTAGAGTATTAAACCTGTTATACCTATTCTTTCTTCTCTCAAAAAAAATTCTGTGATTGGATTTAAAATAAATTTAGTTTCTTAATTCAATCTCTATACTAGCATTAGTTCTTAAAAATGCTAAATAAATAGTTGTCCTCCATAGGTCTAATGTTTATATGACCCCTTGCACTTTCTCTCTGAGGAGAAAAGGGACCTTTGAAAATAAAATTCAAAGATCAAACTTTCTGTGCATCATTTAATAGCAACTACTAAGGGAGAACAGAAGCATTTAGCATACTGTGTTCAAACTAGAAAATTCTGGCTGGTGCTGCCTCCCCAGATTTAGAAAGCAGCTGGGGAAACATAAAATAAAACTAGAATATCAGCCCTGGCTGGAGGCCAAGACTGGGATGCTCTGCACCCAGAAGGCTAATTCTTTTTGGGCTGAAATTCATTGATAATGCATTATGTTTAAAGTCTAACCTGAAGTGTTACTCTTTTCTCCAGTAAAAACTGTGGGATATTTAAAAACAATATATTTTCTAAGTAGAGCAAAATGTTAAAGTAACAAAGGTTTTTTTTTCTTTATTAAATGTTGCATTAATGAAAAAATGTAAATAAGCCCAGCAGAAACTACTATAACATACATCATATGTTTGGGAGAAGAAAAGGATATAAAGATGATATGTACTCTCTAACCATCATCTTGGTAGGGGCAGAAAGGTAAGAAATGCCACATATGGATATGTGCCAAAAACAAAGAAATGTGAAGGTTGTATTAAAGTAACTGGCCTAGTATAATTTACAGTAAAAGTACACATTCTAAATACTGTGGTAGTATATATTTTGTAAAGCTAGGCAACAAAAAAGAAGGTAAACTCCCATTCATTATGTAGTCCAAATAACTAGGAAAAAGAGAAACTTGTTGTCTGTTGATTTATTTTAGGTTTTTGAAGTGAGAAAAATGAGTTAGGTGTCAGACAAAATGCTATTGCCTTCAGCCATCAGGATAAAACATTTAGCCAACCATTAGCACTTCAGGAAACTTTCCACTATGCAACTACACAGAGTGTTAAAATTCACTCTTTTTAAAGTCATTTTCAGCAAACTTAAGAAGTTAGAGGTGTCATTTACAATACACAACTTGTATACATACATACAGTCAGTCCTAGTCCCAAGCTGTCTTTATCTCAGTTTTCTAAGGAAGGCTATCACATTCCAGAATTGACAAATCTAAAATTTCTTTTAGAAATAATACTGAATTGAGAATAGATTTCCTCAAAACTCAAAATAGTCTGGAAATGAATCCCAAACTCATTAGTGGCTTTTGACATTTCAAGACAAAGAGAATTTTGAAATGTGAATGGTAACCTACTCTTCATTCCTACAGGTAAATAGTTGGCCCATATAATGTGATATGTTATTTTCCTTTGCCTTGTTATTATTTGTTTACATTCATGAATATTCAGATAATTCAGACCATGAAATAGGTCATAATGAAGTAACCTACATATGACAAACTAAACAGTGGCTTTCAAGTGACTCTTTAAGTTAATTTACATATATAGATTACCTTAGATGTATTTTTTTAGGATAAATACTTACAACACTACATTAATAATATGACACTAAATGAATAATTCTGACTAATTAGATAAAATTAAGGGAGTATCTGAGAAAAAAATGAAGAGTTGAAGCCATGTTTGGATGCTCAAAAATATAATTTGGTATTGTCCTTAGAGTATTTGAGAAGACAAAAGTGATAACTCTATTAAGTTGTAGAATTGGGATTTCTCTACTAAACTGAATTTTTGCTCCTTTTAAGGATTATTGTTTTAAATATTTGAATAATTCAAAGAAGCTTTTAGCAAGCTAAAAAATCTTTGCATGCCCTGCTCATGCACACACTCCTTCATTTGCTCCTAATTTATAAGAATTTCCCTATTTTGGACATTCCACAATAAATTGAATTTATGTTGAGATTTATTTAAAATATTTAGCCTCCTCATTAAAAGTCTTTAATGGAATGCATCTTCAACCATAACCACATGGAAGTTGAAAGTCAGCTTGGCCAAGTTTGGTATGTTCAAGCAACAAGTAAATATAGAAATGCTTTCTTAATCTCTCTTTTCTTGCTCCTTTCTTTCTTCTTTCTTTCACTCATTTTCCTTTTTCCCTTCCCTTTCTATTCCTTCGCTTTCCTATGCCCCTTTTCTCCATTCTTTTCTCTCTCCCTCACTTCTTCTTGTCTCTCTGTTTCCCTTCCTTTCTTCCTTCGGTGCATCCTTCCTTCCTCCCTCCCTCCCTTCCTCCATCTTTCTGTTCCTTCCTTCCTCCCTCCCTCTCTCCACGCTTCCATCCCTCTGTTCCTTCTTTCCTCCTTTCCTCCCTTCCCTTCCTCTATGTATTTTTGCCACTTCAGCTTAAATGTCCTCCTGCATAGCTGGAGAGTGAGTCTCTCATGTTCAGTATGGTAGCAATTACCAATCTAATGGCCAGGTTTGAACACAGAGTAAATAGGGAAAATACAAAGAAAAAGTGAGTTAAAGTGGGTTGAACTCTATTAAGCAGTAAAAGAAAAATAAGACAGGGTGGGGAATTTATGCCACAGAAGTAGTGATGTCAACCTTAAAATATGAACTATTCTCTCACCTATGAATTCCCATTTAATTTACTAACTTCTTTGAGTAGAGTCCTTTGCTGCCTTTCCATATACTCCCCGTTCATTGTCAGTAGGATCTTTTCCATCCAGCAAATGCAGCTTAGTGGTAAGAATAAAAAATAAACAAATGTAAATAATCCTTAGATTAGTATTTTAAAACACCATAAATTACTTTCATATTTAGTAGTTTAAACATAATAGCATTCATATTCATCCCAAAGGCTGACTGCCATGCTAGTGGAAGAAAAAAACAGAAGGAAAAGCTATTTTGTCCATGTAGATACTTTGGCTTGATTCCATTCCTGGATCAGAAATTCAACTGTAGTCTGCTGACCCAGAGAATTCGTCATATTTCATCAGATATCTGAAAAGAGTTCTTCTTCTTCTTGATGTACTGAGTAGTTTTCAAGCCTACATAAAAATCATTTAAACCTCAGAAATAAATATAGCATCAGTAAAGATTAATACAAGGAAAGGAAACAGATGCAGAGATGCATATGCTCCTGTGAACACATAGAAAAGTCCTAATTCCAATCATTAATCTAAAGTGCAAATTAAGGATTAGAATCCGAATTTAAATTTCGTTTCTTTCTCAACCAATCTTTCACTAATAGTGATGTCAATCCAATTAAAATTTCACATATTGTAATAAGTAAAATAAAACAAGCATTTGTTTATAAATTATACTTATTAATTCATTTAAAGTATCTGATATCTCAGTTTGTGAAGCCATTTTCCTTGGAATAGTTCGTTTTCTTAATAACTACAGAAATAATGTTAAAATTGGTCAATTGAGGTTGAACTCAATTTAATATTTAAGTTATTTACCTATTCATCTGTATGGACGTATTTTTCACTTTAAATAGAGAAATAATATTTTAAAAGTTTTGTTCAATACTTCTCATAATGCTAATGATAATAAATATTATTTTCTATTATTTTTTAATATGTACAAGATACCACTCAAGGTACCAGGGCGAACAAAATAGCTCTCAGGAGGCTTCTGGTGGGAGAAAACCGACAGTGAACAAATAAAGATCCAATGATAGTGTCTGGGTTCTCTGAAGATGCATACGTCCAGGTGATAGGCTAAAGAGTGTAACTGAGAGGTATAGGGCTGGTCGGGAAATGCCTTTCTGATAAGTTGTCATTCAGAAAATCTATTTAAAAGTTGCATGTCAATTGGAGCAACCTTATTTTATCTTATAGAAAAATGTGACAAAGAGTAACAATTTCACGTAATGTGCAAGCTGACAAGCAGAATTTTGACGCTGCCTGTTGATCATTCTCCTGTGACGTTGTTTGGGAGAGTTTAGGGTATGGCACTGTGGCATTCTGTTTAGTGTTACTTCCTCTGGAAAGTAGAAAAATTAATCAGTTTTAGAAAATGTAATTCTCAACTTCACTTCTATTCGTTGCAGTTCTAAGTATTTAAAAAGTATTATGTCTGCAAATTATCTCAAATTATTGTATGTTTTATGGAGGTTTTTGATTGTTCGTTTCATTTTAGAATATCACGGGGATACAAATGTTTTGGTTACATAGATTGCTTTTGTACTGCATGGGACAAACTTAAGTGTACCCATCTCCCAGATGGTGTATATTGTACCGATTCGGTATGATTTCACCCACCGCCTCCTCAGCCCCTCCCACCTGTTTGATTTTGTTGAATTTTACTTCCTATTGTGCACAAGTACCATTCGGTTAGTTCCAATTCAATAGTGAGTACATGTGGTGTTTGTTTTTCCATTAGGAGAATGGTCTCCAGTTTCAGCCAGATTGTTACAAAAGGTATTAATTCATTTTTTTAAAGGCTAAGTGGTACTCCATAGTATACATATTCCACATTTTATTAATCCACTAATGAATTGTTGGGCACTTGGGTTGATTCCACATATTTGTGGTTGTGAATTGTACTGCGATAACATTCTAATGCAAATGTCTTTTTGATAAAATGTGGTTTTTTTTTTCCTTTGGGTAAATACCCAGTTAGTGGGATTACTGGATCTAATGGTAGGTCTACTTTTAGTTCTTTGAAGAATCTCCATACTATTTTCCTTAGGGATTTAACTACTTTGCAGTCCCACCAATAGTGTATGAGTGTTCCTTTCTCTCTACATCCGCACCAGCATCTGTTGTTTGGGGACTATTTGATAAGAGCCATTCTCACTGGGGTTAGATGACATCTCATTGTGGTCTTGATTTGCATTTCCTTGATGATTAGTGATGTTGAGCATGTTTCCATATGTTTCTTTGCCATTTGTCTATCTTCTTTTGAAAAACTTCTCTTCATCTCTTTTGCTCACTTTTTAATGCTGTCATTTGATTTTTTTTTTTTTTGGTGATTTGCTTGTGTTCTTTGTAGATTCTGGATATTCAACCTTTATTGTATATATAGTATGTAAATATTTTCTCCCATTCTGTAGGTTGTCTATTCACTCTGTTGATTGTTTCCTTGGTTGTGCAGAAACTTTTTAATTTAATAAATTCCCATTTATTTATTCTGTCGCTGTTGTGATTGCCATTAGGTGTCTTCTTCATAAATTCTTTGCCTAGGCCAATATCTAGAAAAGTTTTTCCAACATTTTCTTCTAGAATTCTTACGATTTCATGTCTTAGGTTTAAGTCTGTTATCCATCTTTAATTAATTTTAGTGAGTGGTGAGAGATATGGATCCTGTTTCAATCTTCTACATGTGGCTATCCAATTTTCCCAGCACCATTTATTGAATAGCGATTCTTTTCCCCAGTGTATGTTGTTGTCTGCTTTGTCAAAGATGAGAGATATGTTCTTCTGACAGCATGAAATTCAATGCTAATATTGAAACGTAAGCCTCAGAGGAGCTGGTCCCTCATCTCATTGCCACAAATCCGTGTGGGTAAGAACCAATATTCCAAAAGATTACTACACTTGAGGAAAGGATGGACCAAACATAATGAAATTCAGAAGGATCAATGTAATTCTCAGCATCAGTGAGTTCCACTCATTGATTTAATCAACTGTGGATGGAAAATAATTTTTAAAAAATTAGTATTTGTGTCTGTACTAAACATGAACAGACATTTTCTTTCTTGTCATTATTCCCTAAATATTACAGTATAACCACTATTTACGTGGTATCTACATTGTATTAGGTATAAGTAATCTAGAGATGATTTAAAGTATACAGGAGGATGTGAGCAAGTTATATGCAAATGCTGTGCCTTTTTATATAAGGGTCTTGAGCATCTGTGGGTTTCAGTGTCCATGAGGGTCCTGGAACCAATGCTTCCTGTATAACAAGAAATGACTGTATATATAATTTCACCAATTACAAAAGTACTTCCAATTCAACAAGAAACAAAAGTCTGGTAAGATGAATATGATGATAATACAAACTTAGAGTGCATTAATAGAACCGTAGTGTCAATTTCAGGGAAACAGTTCCCAGTGACCCCATTTAGCACAGGTCTGTCATTATTTGGCCTGATCATCGATCTCAGGTTCCTGATGCCTCATATTAAGAAGCAGTCTTTTCTGACCTTCTTCTGCCCCTAGGGCAGACCAGGTGTCGCTGCTCTACCTGCACACAGCTCTGTCATGGTACTTATTATCTCATAATGAAATTGCTGTATGTGAATCAGCGCTCCTCTTTTAACCAAAAACTTTTGATGGCAGAAATGCTTAGAGAGTGCTTACCCAATAATCAGCAGACAGTCAGGGTTTGATTAGCATAAAATGTAAGGAGACATCTGGGAACCATACCATATGAGTAACAGTTGAAAAAACAGTGATATTTAAAGGAAAAAGACTACAGAGGAGCAGTGTAGTTATCTTTATATATTGAAGGTTTCTTTTTTTGTAATTTAAAAAAGGAATTTGTTTTATGTTATGTGACACCAACAGACTAAAATACGAAAGATCCTGGGAAGTTGTTTCTATGCCAGGTGAGGAAAAAAAAAATACTTTCTAAAAATCGGTAAGTTTCCACTCAATTAAAGCAACCAACACAGGGTGGAATGTTACCTGTCCAGAAGACTTCTGTGGAAGGATTTTTGCCTTGAGTAAGAGATAAATGGTGGCTACCAAGGTTTCTTGATGCTTTTCATTGTGTCACTATAAGAACTATGAATAAAGGCTTTAGTGTAAATACTCTGCTCACCTGAAACCCAGCTCTAACAGTTGGTTAGAAGACTGGTCAACATAATTCATGTAAATAACAATAGGGTGAAATTACAAAGTGTGGCTGTATTACTCAGGATGTGCCCTAGAGTAAAAAAGCAAATTTTCATAAAAAGATTTACAAGACGCACAATCTCTTAATGAAAAAGGAAATGGTAAATTTCTTCAGTAAGTGAAAGTCTATCTTTTTCATTTAAACATATTATTTCATTAATCTTTTGAGCCAGTCTAAGAAATAAAATATGTAAAGATTTGAGGCATGAATAATAAAAATATTTCTGGCTTCCACATACTTGTAAATGTTCAGGAGTGTAGAGATTGATTGTCTTAATCGTGAAGCATAAGCCCTGTGAGAGAAGAATCACAGTCATGTAAACAAATGTGAATTGGTTTAAAGACGACATGGTATCGTGACATAGTAGAAGACAGATGGTAATGTTGGATTCCACTAAATCTAGATTCTGAATCTATTTTAGCCCTTATTCGTGATAAAACGTTAGGCTAACCAACCCTTCTCTGCCTCAGATTCATGATCCGTGAATGCGGTAATGATAATCCACAGAACTGCTGAGAAAGCTGTGACAATAAATATGGAGTTTCCAGTGCAAAGTTGAAAACTTGAGAGATTTTAAATCAATGGAATTAAGTTTTAATTACATATATTGGTACTCTGACTTTGGTCTACAATGTAACATTTTATACTGATTTAAATTTACCCCTGAATGATGAGTATCCCAATCCTCATTTGAAAATAATCATCTAAACCACCTTTTTGCACAGTTTCTACTATATTTTGATTATACATTTGAATATTCATAACATTAAATCTAATGTAAAGGATCACATATCATTGATCAACATTCTAATCTAACTCATCATGGTCATCAAAATTAACTAACATTCAAACGGCTTGAGGAAAACAGACCATAGATCAGAGGAAAAAAACTGTTAGAAAAAGGTGGCAAATAGTTGATCTCGATTTTCTGGCATGTTGGAGTAAAGAGAAACATAGAATAGAAGACAAGAAGGCAAAGGTTGAGAAACTGAAACTAGAAAGAACAAAAACAAATACAAATGTTTCCTAGTTGGTTATCTAACCAACTGGTAGAGCCGGGAGTTAGGTGAACAAAGTCTTCATTCCAAAGTCTCCATTCCAAAGTCTTTATCCACATCCCTTGTACGATGAAAACACAAGAAATCTTCTAGCCACCATCTGTCTCATACCTAGTCAAGGCAGTAATTTCTTTCACAGAAGCCTTTTGAACAATACAATGAACTTTTTAAAATTACTAATTACTAATGTTGACCTAGACTGAGGATAAAAAGATACCAACTGTATTCTATGTTTTGCCACAAATGTATTGATGTATTTTAAATTGATCTCATGGTTTCCATATAAAAAACAAGACCACTTTTACTCCTCCTTTTCTTTTTACCCACATACATTTTGAAAATCAGCACAATATTTTACATTTCATAACCTCTCAGTATTTTCTACTAAATAGGATTGCTAAGTGAATTATTTTGGTACAGGACCTGGTATCCTTTTAAAGCATTCATAAGTAACTTTTGTAATAATTCTAGATTCCAGTCATCAAGTATTAAAATAGGAACATCTCAAGAAATGTTGCCTCTGACAAGTAGCAGAATGCTTGAAATCACTCTAAATCTCTTCTCATGAGTTTTTGTCATGCTTTTCCAAACTTTGACAATTGTATAAACTAGTTTAGTTTTGTATGGGATAATGAAATGCTATGTAGACTATATTTACATGTTACCATCTATGTTATTTCTGGGTGATGGCCAAGCTGGTGTTTATTTTGTAGCATCTAAAAGCTAAAATAACATAAAATATGAGGCAATCAGATTAAAGATAGCAGGCATACCAATGAAATTGAAAGGAGCATGTGTTTTATTGATGAAAAGTAATTATTTTGTGTGTCGTGTAAAATTTAGAATACTCTGAAGCAAAAGAAATAAATAAAAGGTGGAAATAGGAACTGTAAGACATATAAAATTTAGAGTTATAAAATAAATAATCAAAAGAAAATTTCAGTATTTTCTATTTCACAAAGTTCTTTATTAGTCTTGTATATGGCAATGAAAATTCTACTTCTTGATATTTAGGATACCAGTACAGAACAGTAGCAATGGAGGAAGAGATTTAGAATTAATAAAAAAATGCGAGTTCATATTAGCTGTGTAACATTGGACTTGTACCTTCATTTATCTGGACTTCAAATTCTTTATTCATTCTTTGAGTTCTTTGAATAATATTTTTGATAATTGGAATTTATAACTATTTATACACAGGATAAAAAGTGTCCATTTGGAAAGAGTTTAGTTTTCATTATCAGCAGATCAAAGTCAGTAGTATAGAATGTCACATAGATAATTTCCTGACAGTGAGACAATGTAACACACAAAAAAAATCTTGCTAAAACTTTCTACAAACTAAATAGACTTCAGTTAT
Organism: Avahi laniger; assembly: GCA_963575035.1. NCBI lineage: Eukaryota > Metazoa > Chordata > Mammalia > Primates > Indriidae > Avahi > Avahi laniger. The sequence goes on from CAUYSK010128710.1 coordinate 49,862, forward strand.
ACTGCCCTCAAACAGGAACATTTATATATTTTCTTTAAATGTCTCTAGGTAAGAAAGTCAGTGGTAGAGAAGTGATTGTTGAAATTAATTTGAAGAGATTATAATCGTTTGTTACTTCTGATGCAGACAAATTCCATTTATATTGATAAATGGAAAAAGAATGATTAAAATATTAAAAATGTAGCTTCTAAGAGACTCCAGATATTAATGTAACTTCTGAATATAATTATAACACTATTAGTAACATATTAAATTCACAAAACAAAAAGTCAATTAATATAAATTTCCATTAATATTATAATTGATATTTTAATAATTTCTTGAAATTAAACTTCAATGTTAAATATTAGGCAAAATTTTTTTTCTGCCTCTTTTATTCATTCATAAGGCAAGAAGTGAATTTCTGCATTCTGGCTTCATTGATTCATCTCTATATCTTATAGTTTTCTTGCCTATAACAATACCAGGGCCAAGTGAACATTTTATGTTTCATGGATAACTGCTTCCATGATTGTCTACTGAGCCAATTAACAAGGATGAAAATCAATACTAAATATAATAATGGTTTTAAAGAATGATTATTGAACTAAACCAAAGCAATTATCAGTCGATGGCAATCATTTTATTGCTGCTGGCTATACATTGATTTAACTTAAGTGTATAGAGAAAAGCACAGAAAATGAGTACTCCATTGTAATTCTAAGGATAAAATTGGTCATGTCATTCCCCTTCCTGGTCCTGGATCCTTCTTGTCTCTTCTGTTTCAAATCTCTCTTTCCTCTTTCTTCCTCAAAATCCAAATCCTTTCATTCTTCAATGATTAAAACAATCTACATCCATAAATCCTCTCCTGATGACTTCAGTCCATGGGAATCTTTCTGAAATTTCATAACACTGATCCTTAGAGTTTTCAAGTGCCCAGTGGGTGTAGATTCCCCATGACAGCAAGTGTTAGTGTTGTATTGATATTAACGCTTTCAGTTCCTATAGAATGGGTGAAAATATTTGCATGTTATAAATTCGATAAATGGCTGATAATTAGAATCTATATAGAACTCAAGAAAATCAGTAAGAAAAAATTAAACAGCCCCATTGAAATGTGGGCAAAGGACATAAACAGAAACTTTTCAAAAGAAGATAGACTGATCACCAAGAAACACGAAAAATTTCTTAAAAGTCTCTAATCATCAGGGAAATGCAATTTAAAACCACAATGAGATATCACCTAACTCCAGTGAGAATGGCTTTTGTGAAAATATCTCAAAACAACAGATGCTGACATGAATGTGGAGAGAAGGGAGCACTCATACACTGTTGGTGGGACTGGAAACTAGTACGACCTCTGTGGAAAATAGTATGGAGATATCTCACAGAACTAAAAATAGAGTTACCATTTGATCTGGCAATCCCACTATTGGGTATTTACCCAAAGGAAAAAAATATTTTCTCAAAAAGACACGTGTACTCAAATGTTTATAAGAGCATAATTCACAATTGCAAAGATGTGGAATCAAATGAAGTGCCCATCAGTACATGAGTGATTAATAAAATGTTGTATATGTATACTATAGAGTGCTACTCAGCCATTAAAGAGATGGCAAACTACTGCCTTTTGTAACAATCTGGATGGAACTGGAAATGCCATTCTTCTAAGTGAAGTATCACAAAAATGGAAAAACAAATACTGCATATGCTCATTATTAAATTGGAATTAATCAATCAACATCCACATGCACATATAGTAGTAAAACTCAATGGAAACCAAGCAGGTGGGAAGGGGGAGGAGAGGACAGGTTAGTTTACACCTAATGGGTACAATGCACACTCTCTTGGTGATGGGCACACATATAACTTTGACTCAAACTGCACAAAGGCAAGTCATGTAACCATAATATTCTGAAATTAAGAAAAAGAATTCTTATTTTATAAAATGATGTGCTTCTGATACAAAAATGAAAATTAGATTAATGAAACAGAAACAAACAGGTACAATTCAAATTAATGTTGGAAATTGTATATCTGTGTTTAAAGATACTCATTAAATAATGGCCAGATGACTGATTGGTTTCTTAAATGAAATTGGATTTTCACTTTATACAAAAATTTTAAAAATTGAAAATCTTAATTTTTTTACAAAATTTTTTCTTTACACAATCATGCACTGCACAGCAATATTTCTGTCAGTGAGGGAACCACATAAACAATGGTGGTTCCAGGGAGAAGCCAAGATGGTGGATGAGAAAAGCCGCCAGTCAGAAGATCTCTGCAAAAAAGACAAATTTTAGAAGAAAGAGAAAAAAACTAAGCTAGCAGAGAAATATAGATCGGGTGAGGGTCGGAAAGAAGGGTGCCTGAAACTACAGGAGACTCCATGGGAAGACGTTGAGGAGGAGAACTGGAAGGAGAAAGGTCCCGAGACACAGGGAGATCAGCGACAAGGGTAGGGGGAGTGGTTAACTCCCCCCTCCCTCGCAACTCGGACTGCTGGTGGGCTCCTCATAGGCTGGAGAGAACTGCCGACACCAGCCCAGAGACGGATGCCACCAGTGAGCAGTGGCCTCTTGCGGACTCAGCGCTGGGCTCCGAGCCCGCTCGGGGCACCTCCCTGGGCGCAGACTCAAGCCTCTCAGCAGACACCATAATGCTCCATTCTCTTCTTCTGCCTCCCTACCCGTGGATGCCCAGAGAGACAATTTAGTCATCACACGGAGGCATTTCCAAAGAACGGAACCTTTCCTTTTGGGGCCCTACAGCAGACTGAGGGGTACTCAGACTGCGAGTTCCCTGCCCGTCAGCCCTCCCGGGTGTTATTTGCCTGGGGACTCCAGGAGCGTGGGACAAATCCTGAGGTGGAGTGAAATCAATCCAGCTTGGGCACTCTGTAGGTGATTCAAGACCAGCACCAATCCCCCTGGCAGGGTCAGGGATTGATCTCCAGAGTCCAAAGGACAGACCTGCAGACCAGACACCATACACCCAGGTCACGATCGCACTGCCCTGGGGCATGGAGGAGAGATCTGTGAAAGAGCCTACTGAGGAGTGTGTGCCTTCAAGGATAGATCAACATGCCTGACTGGCAACCCTCCTCCTAAAAGAGGGCTGTGCACCCAGCTCAGGCTACGATCCTAGATAGGGAACCTCCTGGCTCTTGTCATGGCCAGGAGAGATCCATCAGCCTGAGGCCCCTCTTGCTGGCAGAGGCCTCAAAGAGGACATGGAGAGGGGGAGATTGGAGGGGAGTGAGATCTGCTCCAGAGTGCGTGTCTTGGACAGCCCCATCCCCCAAGTTGAGACTTTCAGCTGAGTGGAGACATTTCAGTCCCTCCCAGAAGCTCTACACAGAAACAAAGAGCAGAACTTTGACACCTGCTAACAGCAGCTGTGGAGCCTGAGGGCAGGGTTATCCAATCCAGCCCCATCCAGACTCACTCCCACTCCTGCCCCCAATGAGGGGGAGAATAAGGACAGCTAAGTCTATGATCCTGAGTAGGGAACCTCCCAGCCCACATCACAGCCAGGGGAGATCCATCAGCCTGAGGTCCTGCTTGCTGGCAGAGGCCTGGGAGAGGTAATGGAGAGGGGGACAGAGTGTGGGTCTTGGACAGCCCCACCCCTCAAGCACAGACTTCCAGCTGAGTGGAGCCATTTCAGCCGCTACCGGCAGCTCTGCACAGAAACAAAGAGTAGACCTTTGACCCTGCCAACAGCAGTTATGGAGCCTGAGGGCAGGCTTACCCAACCCAGCCCTACTCAGACTCACTCCCCCCACTGAGGTGGAGAATAAGGACACACCTGGAAATCCCAGGGCCCCACCCACCACCCGAAGCACAAAAGGGCCTCTCGAGAGGACTAAGAGCTAGCTACAGGACCCAAAAACAGCACCGCAGCTCGCTCCTCCCTGCAAGTGCCACCTACTGACAGGGAGGTCATCCCGCACCTTTTACTGCATCTACTGATTCATCATAAAGGGTATGGTCGAATCTCACCCACAAACACCACCTACTGTCTCAGAGACTAAACAGCGCGTGTCATTATCCAAAC
>CAUYSK010128711.1:0-26453 GCA_963575035.1 Avahi laniger
TTAATTTCTTTCTATTTTTGGTAGAGGTGGGGTCTCACTCTTGCTCAGGCTGGTCTCGAACTCCTGAGCTCAGAATGATCCGCCCACCTCGGCCTCCCAGAGAGCTAGGATTACAGGCGTGAGCCACCGCGCCCGGCCTTCAATATTATATTTTTTAAGTATGATAATGACACTGTGGTTGTATAGGAGAATGTATTTTAAGGAGAGACACATGCTGAAGTATTGAGAGTGAACCATCAATGATGGTTTCAACTTATTTTCAAAAGTTCAGGAAAAAAATATAAATAGATATATAAATAAGACAGAGATAAAGCAAAGTATTAACAATTGGTGAATCTAGGAGAAGACCTTCATTTATGGTTCTTTCAAGTTTTCTAGGAGCTTTAAACTTTTCAAAATAAAAAGGTGGAAAAACATGATTATAATAATTAAAAATAGTAAGTCATTACATATACTTACAAAACATAGAGAAGGTCAAAGAAGAAAATAATTATAACCTATAATCCCACCATTACAGATATAGAGATGGCTGCCATTAACAGTTTGTTTCAGTATATGGCTTTCCAAAGTTTTTTCCTACACATACTACCCTCTTTTAAGAAATTGTCCTTACCGACTTTAAGGGAGGTAACATGGCTGCTAGCAAACCCAAAATCCTCTTCTGGGAGCACTCAGCAAACACTTGCTCAGGGCTTGCAGTAACTGCCTTTTCCTCTATTGGCTTCTGAGATGACGCTTCTGAATTTTCAGGATCTGAGTGGTAAAACACCAAACTTTGAATTTTGCCTGGTTCTCTATGTGTCCAAAGAGGCAAGTAAACCACACTGCACTGTCCCTGTGCTGCTACAGAATAAGCCTGGGACTTCAAAGGCCTGTTGCTAAGCACGTCTGCGCTCAGCTGTCCCCTTCTTCAGGAGGCCTCCCTGACCCTTGTTGAAATAGACAGCCCCTTCCTCACCCCTCTCACCCCTCCCCCAGGCCCCTGACCTTGCTCTGCTGTGCTCACAGCATTTCATCATCGTTTCACATACTGTATCATTTCTATTTATTGTTTACTGTCTGTCTTTCCTTCAGATTTTTGTTTCTTTCAGTGATGAATCTCAGACATATAGAAATGTTTCTGGAGCGTGGCAGGTACTTAATGAACACTTGCTGAATGACTAAACTGCCTATGAACCAGGATGCTGTTCCTCAGGGGAGTCAGACTCCAGCAGATTTCGATGATCTGCACAGACATCGAGTGACTGCCTATCTTCTGGAACCAAGAAGCATAGGTGCTGCAGAGATGAGCACCAGCCCCTTGCGAGAGCTGGCCACACAGACAGGGCAGAATGCTAGGCGCCCATTTCTGCCTCCGGCACAGAGTGGGCAGATGGGAAAGATTCTGCTGCCCTGGGCTGCCATAGGAGGAGGCTGAGGCCGGCTTTAGCCCACAGCACCTGCACGGCATTGATCCTCAATCCACCTAAGACTCAGCTCTGATCTTGCTGCTGCTATTCTCTGCCACGCTGAGAGGCCCGAATTTTTCAGGAAGCAGAGTCCCACAGCACGTCTCCTGTTTCATCTTCCAGTGTTCTGCTCCATCCCTACACACCTGCCGGGAGGGACTTCTCCACAGTGTTCATGTGGGGCTTTTCCACTTTGGAACCTTTGCTTGTGTTGTTCTTTCTGCCCTGAATGCCTGCCCCCACCGCAGACCCTAGCACATCCAAGGTCCCCTAAATCTCTTCCTCCATGAGGCTTTACATGGATTCAGTCTGTTCCAGAGAGATAACAATCACTGTTAACAACCACTTATACCTCTCTTCTGGGCAGAATCACATTCCACCTCAAATTACAGTTACCTGAACCTTTGTCTTAAACCCTCCTAGATTGGGAGCTCCATGAGGGCAGGAACTATGTGTCTATCTGTCTGATTCGGTCCCTGTGTCATCTCCAAGTCTAATACAATGCTTGGCACATAGAAGGCACTTGTGAATACAGGGAATACATAAGGTATGAAACAGTCAGTCAACGTGAAGGAAAGATGACTTTCAAAGCATTGGCAGCACCATCTGAACAGAACTCAGAAACCACATACCCTTGGTTGCTAGTCAATTTCGAACTGTGTGCAACAAATAGCTCAGGGATGGGCATGTGTGAGTTTTAAGATGGAAGAGATCTTTACCTGGAAGTTCTGTAGGTGGGCTAGCATCTGCAGGCGAACCTGAAATTTGGGTCTGGCATGAAGGATCCTTCATTAACGATATGCCTTCATCTGCCTTGTTTCTCTGCTTATAATCTAAAGGTCTGACTTCCTCATGAACAGCTTTCTTTCTCTAAAAAAAGAGTGTAAAACAATTAAGGTTTCTTATAACAAAGTTTATTCCATTAATATTATAATACAATTTTTTATCATTAGCCAAGCCATCTTCATAGACTAAAAAACTTGAATTCCATTAGAAAATGCCATTCATTTCTTATAATGAATCTATACTCCAGTGAAGATAGTAACCATTGCCTCACATTCCCCCATCTTCCAAACGGCCCTCTGTCACAGCCTGCTGTCACATGAACAATGGCTCTACTACAAACCTCTAATACATTCTATTTAGCTATCAGATACCAACTATGGAAAGTTCTTCCCCTGGGAAAAAGACAAAGCTGTGAATTTCCTTCTAGTACACTATGGCAACTACCTTTGATGTACTTTTTTCCCTTCAGTAGAAAAAACAAATCTTTATTTATAGAATAGCTAGAAAATTCTTCATATCTAATATCTTTAATATTATTATGAAGATATAACTACATCAAATCTAAAGCCTAGAAATATGATATTGTTTTCACTGTCATAGACAAAACTATTTTATTGATGTAGAAATTGGCATTCTGTAGGCTGTGGGACAGAATTGTGGGCCATGTACCTTTCTTCTCAGTTTTCTATAGAAGTTGCTTTTTTTAACATGGTAGGTATTCATAAAACCAATCACAGATACCATTTAATCAAAGAAAACCAGACACTAGTCCTAAACCTACACACTCACACCCTCTCTACCATGTTCTAGCATTCTTTTCTAGTTGTTCTCTATTTTAACAAATTGAACACGCACACATTTGATGCCCTTTTAAGAATCCCATTTTGGCAATGAGACTTGTTAAGGGGGCTCTCACTGGAGCTGGGAGACTTTCCTGGGACCAGGAATCTGGTGGTGAGCTGCCCAGATGGGCAAGGTGACAGCTTTCAGCCTGCATTTCCTGAGAAGTCACTCAGAGTCCCCCAGCAATCGCCTGCACTCCCAGGGCCCTCAGGGTGCTTTCCCCTGTTGTTGTACAGGCTCATATGTGGAATCTAGGCAATGTGGGAAGTCTTCTGTGCATGGTGGAGGTACCCCAGCTCCAAGTCTGGAAAGGCCAAACTTGACTTTACTTTTTGGAGCCAAAGACGGAGTGTCAGGCAACACCAAACACTCAGGAGAAGGCACTGTCGTCTCCCAGGGGCTAACTTCTCCTCCTCTTTCTAGATACTGTAACCTCAACGTCTATTCTACCCTCAACCTCCTTCTGAGAAAAAAGGTGGTTGTAAGACTATCCTAAGAGGGTACTGAGACTGGGAGAGCTACTTGCCTTGTTAAAACTGTACTCTCTGAAAAGACCTCAGACACCATACTCCCTGTATCATGTGGCACTTTGTGAAGGCAATATAATTCCAAAGTTCTGGCAAATAATTTTAGTCTTTATCTTCTTTCTTGCTATCACAACACTATAAAAGGCCACTGTAATTGCACCCTATGGCACCCAAAGAGGCCTCATTACTGGCCTGAGGCCACTGCGGACAGAATCTTCCGAATGATGCCTCTGGTTTCTCAGTTGTTTAAAACAAAAAGCATCTTGGCCAGGTGCAGTGGGTCACACCTGTAATCCTAGCACTCTGGCAGGCTGAGGAGGGAGGATCACTTCAGCTCAGGACTTTGAGACCAGCCTGAGCAAGAGCGAGACCCCCATCTCTACTAAAAATAGAAAAATTAGCTGGGCATTGTGGCATGTGCCTATAGTCCCAGCTACTTGGGAGTCTGAGGAAAGAGGATTGCTTAAGCCAAGGAGTTTGAGGTTGCAGTGAGCTATAATGCACTCTACCCAGGGCGACAGAGCAAGACTGTCTCAAAAAAAAGCCCAAAAACAAAAACAACAAAAAGCATCTCTAGTCACTGGAGGGAGGGAAGAGTAGGTACCTTTAACAGCGCCCTGGAATTGGCTGGAAGCACGTGAGAGTTCAAAAATAGTGATTTGTACTCAGGGCCCCAATGGTATACGGTTCTTAGGGCCAACGTAGTGGCAACACTCAGGTTCTGTTGTGGGGACAGTGCTGAAAATTGTGGCTTTGCCAGAAGACTAAGAGACTGAGCCAGAGGCAGGATACCCTGGTGTGCCCAGCTGCTGGCAGGAAGGGTATCCAAAAGGTAGGGACAGCACAAGAATAAAAATAATGCCCTGGGACCTCTTTGGAAAAAGTCCCATACCAGTTCCCAGGCAGGGAAAGCCTACGACAAGCCTGAAACATCTTTCTGTATCAAAAATTATGGAAGTGTTCAAAGAATAATGGCAACATATCAAAAGGACACAAAAGCCAGCTAGAAGGAGCTTCCACTGGCCAAACAATTTGAGCATCAAAATTAAAATCAAAAGTAACAGATTTTTAATCTATTGAATAAAAACACCCCACAAAAAACTCAAGTCCATTCTGTTATAAATAAGTGACTAAACAGAAAACTGGGGGAGCACAGTGCTCATGGGTGGCAAGTTAGAAGATGCTGAGAGCTCACAAGAAGATACGAATATTCCCAGGCTTGAAGGTGAAGGCTGCTGATTTATCCTGTCTCTGTTGATAATGTTCTCTCTGCCCTCACCATAATCTGTGGGAGGTAAAAGTGCTGCTTGAAGAAGGGGTTTTGTGGTTCAAAATGTCAACAGTTCAAACACAGGCTTGATGATTAGGTGGCCTGTCTTCTGCTGGCTCTCTGGCTGAATGAAGACAATTATAAGTTTTCATGTTTCTGCCAGCCATTTTTGCTTTTGTGTTCCTCTACACAAAATACATGGGATCCTAGTGAACAATAACCACCAGATGGGGGAATCCTTGAACTAGTAACCTGACACCGTCAGAGGACAGCAACATCCGCGGCTCCTGAGGCCAAGTCAGGGGCCTTCACAGCATAAACTCAACCTCTGGAGGCAGCACCACAGAAGCAATGCGGCACTGTTCCATGAAACAACCTTCAGTGTTAGTATCACAGGTTACACCTGGATCCAGAAAGGCTTTTCTGTTGAAGTACCTATATGTAAATTACTGTGTCTACTTCATAAACAGTAAGCATTTAGTATCACCTATTTATTTGTTGACTGAATATAAAAATAGCTATACATATACAGTGTTCACCATGGGCTAGGAATTAATTTCTCTAGGTGTGTAATCTTGTTCAATCTTGTTCAATCTTGTTCCTTACAAAAACTACCAGGAGGTGGTAATGGGAATAGATAATAACATGGAACTTACTATGAACACTGTTCTAAGCACTTTACATATATCATTAACAGCTCAAAGTGTGTAACGTATGTAACTGCTCACGACAACCTGTTACAGGTATTATCATCATCTCCATTTTACAGATAAGAAAACTGAAGCAAAGAGACTATAGTAACATGCCCAAGGCCTGACAGAGCAGGGATCTGGACTCAGCAGTCTGGACTGAGAGTCCCTCCTACGCTGCCTCATGGGCACGGCTCTCTTGGAGCTCAACCCATGATTCCGTGTAGTAAGGAACCGTTATTTACGCTGCAGTGCACAAAAGGGCCCACCTCTGACAGCGCCTCAGCATCCTGGGCTACTTTCTTCTTTAGCTGCTCCTCTGATGTTCGAGTGGGCACAGTGACTGGCAGGGCCTGATTTTCTGGGGTGGAGTCACCATCTGGCAATATACCAAGCAGAGCTAGAGCTTTCAGACCTATGTGGGAAGCAAATAAGAGAACAATTAAAAGTTTAATAACAGAAGGTTACTTCCAGCAAATGCCATAAACTACTTTACCACTATATAGAAACAGATGACTGAGTTCTACACAAACCGAATCCTAGAGTATTGAATATAAACGTCCCTGGCTATCTGAATCTATTCAGCTCCTGATCTCAGATGGCGAAAGTGTGAATAGCAAGGGATACCTCTACTTTATTAACAATAGAAGACAAGACATACAACAGGAACAATAGGATGTTTTAGAAAATCATAAACATTATAATTTTATAGTAGCTCCACACAACTAGATTTCTAAATTCCCACCAGCAAATGGATGATGAAAGCACTCTGAAGCACTGGCATTACCCACCTGCTCTCTAATACAGGTCTCATTCCCTAATGTTAACTAGAGAGTCCATTATTTGAGAGAAATTTAAATGTCTTTAAGGTTTAACATTCAAGTTATTTTCTTCCTAGTGCTCCTCAGGAAAGTGAGATTCATCTAGACATTTTGTTAAACTATTTTACTTGTAAACAGCTCTCATCTAGAATACAGTTGTGTGGAAGTAGATTTGCATTCTAGGTTTAAAAAAAAGTCTAGATTTCTTTGGCAAATTTTGATAGATTCAAAAACTAAATACTCCATCCACAGACATAAAGGGTCTTAATTAATTTTTTTACATGTCATGTAAATATCTGAGAGAAATTAAATGTCACTTTAATGCCAACATATCTCTCAAATGTATCTGAGAACTTAAAATTAACTTCCATACAGGGTGAACCCCTCTTGTGGAAAACTGGATTTTGCTGCCTCTAAGCCAAGCACAGTATTTTACTTTTGCTGAGGCTTTTCCTTCACCAGCAGCTCAGGGCTGGTTTTGGTTTCCGTGCATGGGGAACAGTCACCTTTTCCCTGGTGAGCCTTCATCAGACAGTCCCCGACGAGCTGCATGCACTGGCTCTGCAGGGTGGTGGCACTGCTGCGGGCCTGGGGTTCCAGCTTCTCCCCGTCCGCGTCCTCCGCGCTGGCCAGGTGGGCGCTATAGAGCGCCAGAGCAGCGAAGAGCAGCCAGGAGTAGTTGTGGATGTAGGGCTGGATGAGCCTCTGCCGGTCGCTGATCCGGATGGTCACCATCGGGTGGGCTGTGATGCTGTGGGTAGGCAAATGGCTGCGAAAGCAAGATGTAATTAAAGCTCACGAGCCTCTGTGAGGCTCCCAAAAGGAGCACAGGGCCTCAGGGGAGCACGTGCTTGGTCACAACTTGACCTCAGTCAACTCTAGGGCGTGGCTATTGAAAATGTAAAGAGAAGTATTGGCCCCCCAACCCCAGAAAAATGAACACATACAAGCATTGGACATCCCATTTCGGGATTTCACAACCCCCAGAAGACTGTCTGTGGACACCAGGTTAAGTAAGAATTCCTTATTGGGATTTCTGCGAGGTGTGGCAATAGCATTTTTGTAATGTGAAAAAAATGCCAATAATTTTTAGAGATGGATATGAAGTAGGTAGAAAGGAAATGATATAAGGTCTGGAATTTGTTTTAAAATACTTTAACAAAGAAAAAAATGAAAGGAATAAACTAAGCATACATAACAAAATCTCCCTAATTGCTGAATCTAGGTAATGGGTATATGGGGGTTCATCATACTAGTCTCTCTACTTTTGAGTATGTTCAAATTTTTTTATAACAGGAACTTTTTTGTAAAAAAAAAAGGTAAGAAGTCCCCTTTTCAAATGAAGGAACACATAAAGAAAAGGCTTTGTGACTACGGTCATCCGAGACATACCCATAGGAATATTTCTTTGCTGCATAGCATCCATAGCAAAGATCAAAGTCATCACACACGTTGCAATTCATCCTCCGGCCTATGATCAAACCCTGGCAGTGGTCACAGGTAAACTCCATGTTGACCATTTCATGGTCATCTCCGTGGCCCTCAGGCTTTACACCACCTGGGGAAAAAAAGAGCAGTGTGAGGTGGAGGGCAGAGGGCTCCCAGAAGGGCTAGATCCCAAACCCAAACCAATCCCAGCACCAGGGCCACTCCCAGTTTACTACTCAGGAAGGCAGGGGACATAGGCATCCTCTGGAGACCAGAGCACTTTGACCAGGTAGCTCTGGGAATATTAATGATATTCTTGGCACAGAATTTCTCAGCAATAAGGTAGTAAATTGACCCCCTTTTTCCAGTGCAACGGTCTGATCGAATACATTACCAATTCCCACCATGACTGTCATCTGGTAGAAACAAGTCCACATCTCAGTTTGTGAGCTGTCTCCCATGACCCCTTCCTCTGACAAATATTAAGCAGCTGTTGATATATTGCTGTTAACAAGCACTGAGGAGTAATCAGGTTTGTGCATTTCCTTTTACACTCCAGAATCATAGATGAAAAAGGACTTTGTAAACCCCAGACCTAGTGAGTGAGAATGACTGTCATGAGAGAGACTGGCCGTTCTGGTCTCCTTCTCACTCTAAGTCCAGTAGGTCTCCAAGCCCTGTCACAGATCTTACTTAACGCTCCTCACATCTGACCCACTTCTGTTCCCACTGCCATGAACTCAATCCAGGCTCTCATGCCCTTGTGACTACTGTGACTGACTTCTTTTTGTTTTGTTTTGTTTTGAGATAGGGTCTTACTATGTCACTCAGGCTGGAGTATAGTGACACAATCACAGCTCACAGCAGCCTCAAACTCCTGGGCTCAAGCAATCCTCCTGCTTCGGCCTCCCGAGTAGCTGGGACTATCGGCACAGGCTACCATGCCTAGCTAATTTTTTTTTGTAAAGATGGGGTATCACTATGTTGCCCAGGCTGGTCTCAAACTCCTGGCCTCAAGTGATCCTCCCACCTTGGCATCCCAAGGTGCTAGGATTACAGATGTGAGCAATCATGCCCGGCCATAAGACTGATTCCTAAAAGAAACACTTACACAGACAAAAACACCTTCCTCTGGCATAGCTCTCATGTTAATACTCTGCTTGGAAAACCTTCCCTACTGTCTGTAGACTATTCAAATTCCTTGGTCCAGTATATCAGGGTCCCAAAATCTGGGCCTCACTTGTCTTAATCCATCACTTAGTTGGACAGACATTCAAGCTTGTCTACCTAAACTCACTATAGATGTTCACTCCTTTGTCTCTGGGCTTGCTCTGTCCTTGATGGCGGCACTGTCGCCTGTGTTTCCTTCTATCATCCGGTTCTAACTTTCTACAAAGACCAATTCTCATCCCACCTCCTTCACAAGCCTTCCCTGCAGCAATGCTGCTATTATTTCTAAACTTTTCCAGGCCAGATGTGGTCCTGCACTCCAGCCCGGGTGACAGTGCGAGACCCTGTCTCAAAAGAAAAAAACCTTTCCAGAAATAATCTGTACCATTCATTTATAACTCAGCACATACACTATTTATACCGAAATGGATATTCTTTGGATCTGTCCAATCTCCCTGCTGGGCTACAGCAGGGGCTATGTTCCCAGGGCAGGGGCTGTGTCTTTTACTGCTGGGCCATGCACACAAAGAGCATTCAACTGTGCAGTACTGCTGATCTGCTTTGCCTCAGCACCTACAAGTCAAGTGCATGAAAGGATTTTTCAGGCTTGCTTTTGGGTGTGTGTGAATTTTGCTACTTGTCAACACTGCATGATTCAGAAGCAATAACTATTTCCTGGAAACTTCACTGAATGTACATTCCTTGGTCCTGAGTGTTTATCAAGTACCTACACCCAGCACAATGGAAGATGGAAGGATGTCAGATAAGCTCTGGAGCTTATCATTTAGTTGTGTGATAAGGGCCACGTTTGCCAATGAATCAGAGAATACCACTGGGCAGTATTTTTATTTAGTACAATGGGAGTTTTAAAAAATGACCAGGGCCAGGCACTCATGTCCATAATACCAGCACTTTGGGAGGCTAGGGCGAGAGGATCACTTAAGCCCAGGACTTTGAGACTGGCCTGGGCAACGTAGTGACACCTTGTCTCTACAAAAAAAAAAAAAAAAAAGCTGGGCATTAGATGGTGTGTGCCTGTAGTCCTAGCTACTCGAGAGGCTGAGGTGGGAGGATCGCCTGAGCCCAGGAGTTCAAGGTTGCAGTGAGCTATGACTGCACCACTGCACTCCAGCCTGGGGACCCTGTCTCTAAAAAACAAAAATAACACCTAAAAAAATTTGACAAGATCACAGAAAACAGAAACGATTATTACTTTATTACTTTTGGACACGGCATACTTAGCCCATGAAATTTACCTAGGAAGCAAGTTTTGCAGAGATCCATGTCACTACACTGCAGACACCGGTAGCGATGCCAGGGGGCAATTTCATCACACCCATCACAAGAGATGTCCACATTTAACAGGTCACAGTAGCGAGCAATGAACATGTGCATCTGTAAGGCCGAAACAAACACAATTAACCAACAGACTTTCTAACGTGGCAGCTATTCATTAATCAATTCATTCATTCAATAGGTACTTAAGATGTTCCAGGCACTGTACTAAGCGCTAGGATTTGAAGATGAATAAGCTAAGAGTCTAGTTAGGAATTCCCTCAAACAAACAGATGATGACCACACAGTATGATAAGTGCTTTGACAGGCAAATTCGGGAGGCTCAGAGAATGCAGAGGACTATTGCTGCCAGTGGGTGGCAGGAAGGTCAAGGAAGATTTTCCAAAGGAGGTGTTCCCTGGCTGAGACCTGCGCGGTGAACAGATATTAGCTGGGTGGGGGTAAGGGTGGTGGGCACATCAGATAGAAGGAATACCAAGTTCTACAGGAGGCAAATGGGGGCAAGAAAGACAAGGGTTTATGCAACTGGCAATGATTCAGTATGCAGAACACAATACCGAGGGGAGATAATGTGGGAAAGGTTAAATCACAAAGGGCCTCGAATCCTAAGTCTAAGGAGTTCCTGACTGTTTTTAAGTAGAAGAACAATGTGCTCAGATTTGCACATTCTAAAAGCTCTCCTGGTTGCTGAGGAAAGAATGGATTGAAGGGGGCAAGGCTAGATTCAGGGAGACTGGGACAGGGCTGGGACTGAGCAGTAAGCGGGATAGGAAAGGTGGGCAGATGTGAGAGGTATTAAGTCGGCAGAAGGAAGGAACCTTGGTGACTGGATACAGGCCAGTGAAAAGGAAGGGTCAAGAGCACCCACATTCCTGGTTGGGTGCTGGGTTGCACAGTGGGAGTGTTTGCAGACACAGGAAACACTGCCACAGGAGCACAGCTCTTGGCCCTTAAAGGGGAACTTTCTGGGGAGTTACTAAGGGTACTGTTTCATGATCAAACAAATTGTTTTACTGGAAAGCACTTAGGGGCTAAAGTATAGTTGATCTTTAAGGCCCAGAAATGAGGGAACTAAACCAGTAAGTCATCACATAGTAGTGGACCACAGCAAATATGCCAGGTCACCTTAGAACTAGAGAATGGCTCCCCAAAGAGACATTAACATATAAGAGAGAAAAAGCCACAAAGGCCCAGTTAGAACATTCCATCCAAGCACCACAGAGGTGCTAATATGAGCAAAGTGGCTGGCACACAGCAGGCAGTTAATACCTAGAAAATGAATGAATCTGAGGCAGCAGATGTCTAGCACATGTGCTAGTGACAAACATTAACACCTAACGTGGAGATGGACATGGCGGGCCATCTGAGCCTGATGCCTTTACACATTTGAATCCTGTAACTCTGATGCCACAGACATACGTCTGCTCCAAGCTCACCAGGCCACCTTCTGATAGACATGTGGCTTCCCACATTGCTTGCCTACAGGAAGAGAATGTGCTGCCCCAAGGACACTAGAGCCCAGGCCCTCCGGCAATTCTGTTTCTCACTGTAAATTAGTAAATGGCACCTAATATTGTACATCAGTCTCATGAGCCAATTTCCCTGTGAATCCTTCTCACAGGTCAGATCAGTGTGGTCAGATCAGGATTCAGAGCCCTCAGGCTGAAGACCAGACACGAGGGTACTGAATGCCACCTGGAGCCCTCTCAGGAGGCAGCCTGCCACCACTCCCCCCAGGCAAACTCCCCTCTCCAAACTAGCAAGTCACTTCAGATTACTCTAGTTGAGAGGTCTTACTTTCCTCTGCTTCTCTGGATCTTCCTGGGCTATTTTTTCATACCAAGCCTCAAACATGCCATCCTGACACTCATCCATCCATTCTGAGTTCTGCTTGGCATCCGCAAGCTCATCTTCTTCACTCCATTGGCTGAAAGGAGGACATAAAGAGAGAAAAGCATGCCTCTTCCAAAACCCAGGAAGGCACTGGTTAGCAGACTCTGTGTCCTGTGGATCTATTAGATTGGGCATTTTTAAATTTCTGAGAAGAAAAGGTCAATTGCTTTTCAAAGCCCCAGGATTTGTCAGGTATTTGATGCATATATACCAATAAAAAGGGAGAAGCCCTTTCTACAGTAGATTACAATAGGCAAGGAATTAGAGCTTGAAAGATTGTACCCACATGGCATATTTCCACTCAACCAGTCATTTGTGGTGAACCTACTATGTGCCAGCCACTGGGGCCAAATAAAATGATTTTATTTAAAAAAAGAAGTTTGATTTGGACATGGTTAGTATTTCCTAGTGGAATCAGCATGAGAAGGGAGCCGGGAGACCCTGTGACTTCTGCTCTACCACCAGCTGTTGTAAGACCTTGACATGTGACTTAGCCCTGGTCCTCAGTTTCCTCATTTCAAATAAAGTTTCAGATAGATAATCTCATAGGATCCTGTTAGATGCTACATTATAAATTTCCGTAATTTTGGGTTAGAGTTTATTTTAGCAACCAGAATTTTGAACACAAAAGGATTTGCTTGATAGAAAATACAAAATATTTACCAAGCAACAAATACACATTCATTCATGCATGCATTCCAACAAATGATTTCAGGCCTACTCATACTCAGCTTTGGGCTAGGTGCTGTAGGGATTGGTGTGAAGGATGTGGTTCCACCCCCAAAGGCCGTATTGTGCAGGGGCAGACAAAGCTTGAGAAAAGGAGCAGGCGGATAGCTAAACCACCAGCGCGCTGACACCCCAGTGCTGTGCCTTCTCTCTGCCAGCAGTGCCCTGACAGCAGGGGGATGGCTGAGCTCACTTAAAAAGGAGACAACCTTCATTCTGTCCCCTTTTCCCAGAATACCTCTTCTGAGAGAGTGAAAATTATCCCAGTGTCAACTCATTCATTTATTTCCTTTCTATTCTCTTAACATTTGCTTTTCTTCTCCCATTCTTTTCTCCTTTCTCTTCTTCACACACGAGCGGCTAAGGAGTAAGTGGACTTGAACGCAGTGGAGAAACACTGGTCAAAACTGGGAAGAAGCCAGGCGCAGTGGCGCGCATCCACAGTCCCAGCTACTCGGGAGGCTGCAGCGGGAAGATCGCTTGGGCCCAAAGTTTGAAGCCAGCCTGGGCAACATAATGAGAACCTATCTCTTAAAAATAAAAATTGGAAAGAAAAAAAAAAAAAACTTCACATACTAATTTTTCTTAGAATTCAAGTCCTCGGAATGTGCAGGAGGTTATAGCGGCTAACATCACACATACATGTAACAAAAAATGTAGAAAAGAATTCTCCAGTTCAACAAGCTATACTATGATCTCCAAAAATGCAGAGGATCCTCATGCTCAGAGTTCACAATAGCACCATGACCACCACCAGTTTAGACAGCGCCACTACTTGCCAGACACTGTTCTAAACACTTAAAGATATAACTCATGTATTCTTCATAACAAGCCTCAGAGGTAGGTACCATTATTATCTCCAGCTTTAAAGATGAGGAAACTGAGGCACACAGGGGTTAAATAGCTTGTCCACAGTAACCAAGCTAGTATGTGGCAAAGCCAGGACATTACAGAGACAGTTTGACCCCAAGAGTCCGTGCTCTTACCCCCACACTAGGATCTCTGTATTTCAGGACTGCACAGTGCAGGACCGTGTTCTTACCTGATCGCACTGTCATGGACACTTATATTTTCTTGTGACATTTTCATGAGGAGCTCTGGTAACTGAATATCAACAAAGAAGGGAAGATCACCAGGTTCCCAGCCCATATCCAAAAGATGAAGCAGCGCTGTCTGAACACAGGATAAGGCAGGCAGCAAGGACCTAAAGAGGCCACGAAGGTGACAGTTATCAAAGCTGCCCAGAAACCACAGAAATAATACAAGTCAGTGACCTGCTTTGTTTGTAATTGGAAAGCAGAAGGGAACTCCACATTGCTGGTTTGGGTTCCTTTCAAATTTCTCTTACTCCATATGAACATTCTTTAAAGCTTAAGCAAAAGAACTCTGTAAGGTGTAAGGTTTCCACCCTGCCAGGACTACCACGGAGGCATCTTATGGTAAAAGACCAAGTAGTAAAAATCACCTCCTGATAAACAGCAAGATCAAGGCCAGCCCCAAACTAGCCAATGTTATGCTACTTCATTTTACAGAAGAACCATTTGATTTAAGGCTTATATCTAAACCACTTAACTAAGGAGGAGGCTTGGAAATGGCTTTATATAAGTTTTAAAACTGCATATAATATATAATGTCAAAAACTGAAAATAACATTCTTAGATAAACCCAGACCCATCCACACCAGATAGAAAAAAGACTGGGAGAAAATATACTAAGCTAACATTAGCAATTATCTCTAGAGGGCAAGATTAGAGGTTATTTTTATTTCATTCTTTGTGCTTTTCTGTATTTTTAATATTGAACATGTATTTCTCTTATAATCAGAAAAAATACATTTTTTCTTTAGAAATTATAAAGTTATCCAGTACCTGTCATTTATGCTACTAAATCCTTTAATTGCTTTGACCAAAAACAGAACAAGTTGATAGTAAGCATCTCGAATTGCTTTGTGCAGCTCAGCGCCGCAGCCTTCCAAGTGTCCAAAATAACTAGAAACAGAGGAAATCACCGACTCAATTGCCAGAACATCTTTTACTTAAATAATCATTACTCCTTATGTGAAAAACAGCAAAGAAGCAGCAAACTGAATAAAGTAGCACAGGAACAAATATGATAACTTTAGAAAGTAATGGACAAAACAGCAAGTGAATCCATTTAACTAGGTCAAGAGAGTTACGGAGAAGTATGGAGTGACAATTATTTGTCTTTCTTTGTGAACATAAAAACCATCCTTCCCACCACTACTTGAATGTCAGACACTGTATTAAATATCGTTCACAAATTACCTCCTTTAACGCTCTGTACACAATCACGCCCACCCCTCTGCTTCCCTTCACTGATGACTTTAGCACCAAGCTCACTGTCATTTCTACCTTGATTCTTGCTGCCCTGGTGATCTCAACATCCCCAGAAATGATACCTCTATTTCTTTTTCTCTCAATTCTCTGCCATCTTCACCTCCAATGATCTTTTCTTCCACGCCCTTAGCCATCCCAGTGCGATAGTCATTTCCTTGACCATGTCATCACGTGAAGACTGACTTCAGAGCATCCTACTCTGCCCGAGCTTTCCTCCTGCTCACCCAGTGTGGGACTCCCAGAGCCTTTTCCTCCACGCCCAGCCCATGTCACTGCCGTCCACTCAGCACCTGCTACTCCCGCCACACTTTCTCTTTGTTCCCTTCTCTGCTTAGACTCCATGGCCCACAATCAGACCTTGGCAAACACCAACTCCCGCACCTCTTTCTTCCTGCGTGTGCTTGCCTGAGAAATTTTATACATCTACCAAAACAGCCGAATGCTGCTGGAGGAAACACCACACAACCAAGCTGACTGGTACCACTTTAAATTCACAACCATAATTCTCAAATAAGCACTCAAAATTGTCAGGCAATCTAGTAGACTTTCTCAACTTTCATTACTATCTAAAACC
The DNA here is from genome assembly GCA_963575035.1 of Avahi laniger. Lineage (NCBI taxonomy): Eukaryota > Metazoa > Chordata > Mammalia > Primates > Indriidae > Avahi > Avahi laniger. The sequence continues at coordinate 15,832 of CAUYSK010128711.1, forward strand.
TTCCTGCTAATCCTTAAATTGTTACCACCTCCTTTTCAACCTTCACTTTTTCACTGATATTGTATTTCACTTATATTGTATTTAAAAAAACACAAATGACCACATAGGCATCCCCTCATCTTTGCACCACCAAATCTGCCAGCCAACTTGCATCTCTACCGATTCTATTTCCTCCCGCTGCCACAGAAAGAGCCTCCCTGGTTCTCTCTACTTACGTGACTGCTACTGTAAATTGTCCCTCTCTTCCTGCATTAAGCTTTTCCTCATTGCTGATTCATTCCTACCAGCACACAAAAGTACTCTAATATCTCTTGAAAACCCTCAGTTGACCCTACATCCCTCTCCAATTACTGCCCCATTTCTCTGCTCCCCTTTACGGCCAAATTTCTTGAACTAATTGTCTGTAGTCACTCCATGTTATCACTCCCATTCTCTTCTTAACTCAGCCCAACTGGGCTTTCGGTCATTGCCAAATCCAGTGTGTTTTTTTCTCAAACTTTCACATAAGTTTTGACACAATTGACCATTCTTACCTTCTGAGATATATTCTTCTCTTGGGTTCTATGACACCACCATCCCCTGGGGTTTGATCTACCTCAATGGCCACTCCTTCCTAGTCTCCTTTGTTAGATCGCTCTTCTTCCTGTATTTGACTACGGCTCAGTCCTGGGCCCTTCTTGTCCAGCTCTGTACTCTTTCTGGGAAGTCTCATGCTTTAAATATCACTTATATGCTGATGGCATCCAAATTCTATCCCTAGTCCTAACTTCTTTCCAGAACTTTAGACTATGACCTCTGTTTTCTTGATATCTTTACTTGGATGTCAAAAAAGCAGCTCAAACTTAACATGGCCAAAACAAAACTTCTGATTTTCACCCCAATCTGTTTTTTCCATACTCTTTCCCTCAGTCACATACATCACCATTCACCCATCTGCTCAAGCAGAAACTTCGAAATCCTAGGAGTTTCTTTTGCCACGATTCCTTTCTTTCATTTACCCTTTACATCTAATCTGTCAATAAGTCCTGACAATACTACCTTCAAAATATACCTGAATCTTATCCTTTTCTCTCCATCTCTAGCACCACTGCCTGGTTCAAACCATCACCATCTCTTGCCTGGACTACTGCAACGGTCTCCTAACTGCTTTTCTTATTTCCACCATTTTCACATAGTAGCCAGAGGCATCATTTACAAATACAAATCAAAGTGTGCTCCTCCAGGGCTTAAAAATCTCCAGTGGTTTCCCATGAAAGTTCAGTATAAAATCCGAATATCTTATGATGATAAAGGCTCCTGTCTAACTTTCTGACCTCGTCTCCTCCATTATCCCCTCTCACTCAGCCACACTGGCTTTCTGTGCCTCGGGGTCGTTCCCACCCTGGAACCTTTGCCTTCTGCCTTTAATGCTCTTCCCCTGATCTCAGCTGGTCATTGATCTCTTAGTTTACATGTCATCTCTTCAGCCTGCCTTTCCTGACCATCCAAACTACGCCACTCTGTACTAAATCACTATACACCAATATCACTACCTGACCTTTTTTTCATTTTTTAAAATTGTCTCTCTCCTCAAAAGAATAAAAGCTCCATTAGATAGGATCTTGTCTGCCTTGTCCACAGCTGTATAAATAACACCTAGAACAGTGCCTGGCATAGGAAACACTCAAAAAATATCTACTGAGTGAATGTTAGAACCACTTTGTGAATTCTTAGATTAATGTCATTACTGTAAATGAGCATACATTTAGCTCACAGCTTCCAGCAGCAAATGATGAATATGGTTATATGAGGAACGCGATTCTCACTGTCTGGTAAAATAAAGCTGATAAACTCATCAGGAGGAATAAACATGTTCCTGGTACTTACTATAAGGATATAACTCATTTCTCCTTGGGATGAGAGAATGAATTAACCAAAAATGTAAATGTGTATCCTACATGGAAATGATGGAGTTATTAATGAGAGAAGACAACTAGGATTCCTTTAAAATGATCTCTGTTTGTTTTCCTTGCACACTTGTCATTTGCACTTACTTGGTAAAATCTTTCTGGCAGGTCAGAAGTTCCAACAGGAAAAGTATAAAAGGTGGATGGAAGCAGTGAGGCTGTCCAAGGGACTCTGCACAATACTGAATTATCCTCAGGACTTCGAGGATGCTCTGGGCTTGGGCTTTTCTCAAGGAAAGAACCTTTACAACACTGGAGACAGAACTCAAGTCAGAAACCCCAGACAACTCCTGCGTGGGGGCAGAAAGAAAATATACCCTCCACCCAAGTTCTGCTGCCATATTAATAAAAAGGAAATGCTATTGTGAGGTATTAGAAATACCATATAGGAAGAATATCCATACTTGTTTACTATTTTTAGTAAACTGATTTATTACAAATCAGTTCACACCAACTGTCCAGAAGGCCAACAACTCATTTTTAAAAACTAATTAATTGAAAAGGAACTTTGATATCTTCACTTCCCCACAGAGACAAAGCTTTAATTCTTAGGGAAGGAAATTCCTCACTAATTTAAAACATACAACACTTCCAAAGATGTAGGCCCATGAACAACAATTTTGACAGAAAATATCCAGTCTTAAATTTCTACCAGTGTTAAAATAAGACAAATTTATAAGTGGCAGCTACCAAAATAAATGCTTCCTTTTGTTATTCTAACAGTACATTATTGATATATACTTTATATACAGTGTAATACACAAATCTTAAGTAAAAAAATACTTCTTTAAAGGAAAAAAATCACCAATTTTTTTCTTGAATATTATAAAACAAGTCTGGATCAATCCTAAATATTATTGCTCATTTTTAACATGAACTGCAAGCCTTTGACTAGACTGGGAACCTATGGCTTGAGAAGAGAAAGTTCTGGGAAGGTAATGACTGGCTCACCTCTCGTGTGAGAGTGACTGATCCTTAATGAAGTCCATGACGTTCTTCAGCACAGGGTATTTCTCTTTGACTGTGGGCACAGGTCTGGCCTCCTCCATGGATCGGAAAGAGAGCAGCCGGAGTCGCCCTCGCGTGAAGGGAGGCCGCCGGCTGGGTGTGGAAGGTGACAGGGGCTCTTCCATTGTGGCAGAGGACACTTCAGCAGCAGGAGGGCCACTGCTGGGCAGCAGCTTTGGCTGGACATCCACGCCAGGACTCCGGTCTCCCGTGGCAGAGGGTGCCGCTTCCGTGGGAGATGCCGAGGCTTGGAAATGTTCTTCCACCACAGAGCTTGTCCTTTGGCGCTTGTCAAGTGGCTGCAGATGATCGGTTTCATCGGCAGTCACTGATTTGTCACAGCTTTCTTTTGAACTTATGCTTGTGGGCAGAAATTTTAGTAACAGAAGACTCTTCTGAATACACTCTTTTGCTAAACGCAAAAAACAAAGACAATAATAAAAAAAAAAGTCAAAATTAAATTTATTGCCTACTTTAGGAGAGAAAATAATCCTTCACAGTTTAGGGCAAGAAACACCTTCCTTAATACGGTGATGTACACATCTACTGACAGAACAGAATCAAATTTTATCTCATAGATCAAGATGTCACCAGGACTTACCAGTACATTTGAAAAAGTTTTACTGTGGACATTTTCAAACATATAGAAAAAGGGGTATAAGGACCCCTCCAAGGACCCATCACCCAGCTTTCAATAATTATCAGCTCAGGGCCAATCGTGTTTCACTCCTACCAACTCCCCACACTCCCTGGATTATTTCCATGCAGATACCAGCACCACACTATTTAATCTATAAAAACTTCAGTATATTTCTCTAAAAAAAAAAAAAAAAAAGAAAAGTTTTGCTGGACACGGTGGCTCACAACTGTAGTCCTGGCACTTTGGGAGGTCAAGGCAGGAGGATTGCTTGAGGCCAGGAGTTCAAGACCAGTCTGGGTAAAATAGCAAGACACTGTTTCTAAAAAAAAAATTAAAAAATAAAAATAAAAAAAATTTAGCTGGGCATGATGGCACACATCTGCAGTCCCAACTACTCTGGGGGCTGAGGCAGGAGGATTGCTTAGGTCCAGAAGTTCAAGGTTACGGTGAACTATGATCATACCACTGCACTCCAGCCTGAACAACAGAGCGAGACTTTGTCTCAAAAAAAAAAAAAGGTTTAAAAATAACATAATCATGATATCATTTCAAAAATCATAGTATTGTAATTCTTTAATTTCACCATGAAATTTCAATGTGAGCACACTTTAAAAACATAACAAGATGTACCTCAAAAAATACCCAGTGACTCCTGAGAGAAATAATTAGAAAGATGCTCCATTTGGAGCACATCAATAAACACCTACTTCTCTCTGGCATTTTCTCTATTTGTGATACATCCTTGAAAACTACATTTAGCACCTGTATTACTTTCCCTAGGTCAACGCAGCGTCAACTAAATTAATCTACAAGGCAGGTCACTGGTTTTCTAGGCTCTAAGATGAAAACAGAAGGCCTGGTGATCCAGCTGGCATTAGCACACTCACCCAGGCTCTCAGGGTTGGCCTCAGCAGCTTCTGAACCACGTTTTTCTTCTGCTTCATTCCCCAGGCTCATCAGGGACTTCTGTTTCATCTCTAACTGAGGAGAGGATTTGAGCCACATAATTATGCTGTCCATGCAGGCTAGCAAGGGCAGCCACAGAAAACTACTTCAAAAGTACACAGTGTTGAGATTACAGAGGACTCTGTAGCTACCATTCAGCTGTTGAGGACATAGGACTGAGCTGTTTTTGTTTGTCCTGGAAGTCATCCAGGCTTTGAAGCTGTCTAAAGGTGTTATCTGCAGAACTATTTTCTCTTCTATGTTATTTGGGAGGGGTTCGTAACCATGACCTTACTATTTAAAAATTTTTAGAACACTGGTGCTGGAGGGGCCCTTTATCTAAAGCTCACCTAGCACAGATAAAGAAGCTAAGATCTAGAGAAATGAAAAGTCTTGTTAGGGTCATACACCCAGTTTGTGCAGAGGTTGGACCAAAATTTGATATCTATTCTACCCTGAATGAGGGGACATCTCTAAGTGATGCTGAGACTTCCAGGAAGAGAATGGTGCTCTCTTAGTACCAGCCAAGGCAATGGTCGCAGCATGGGCCACAACGCCGACAGCCCAGGTAGATGGCCACATGTGATGTATATGAGGCCAAGGTCTTGAAGAGAAGGTTGGCCTCTTGTCCAACTGTCTGCAGTCTGTCCTAAACTAGAAACATAATCTACAACATGCCTTGTCAACTGTCAAACCCTTTTTTTTTTTTTTTTGAGACAGAGTCTTACTCTCTTGCCTGGGGCGAGTGCCGTGGCGTCAGCCTAGCTCACAGCAACCTCAAACTCCTGGGCTCAGGCAATCCTACTGTCTCAGCCTCCCGAGTAGCTGGGACTACAGGCATGCGCCATCATGCCCGGCTAATTTCTTCTATATATATTTTTAGCTGTCCAATTAATTTCCTTCTATTTTTTTGGTAGAGGTGGGGTCTCACTCTTGCTCAGGCTGGTCTCGAACTCCTGAGCTCAGAATGATCCGCCCCCCTCGGCCTCCCAGAGAGGTAGGATTACAGGCATGAGCCACCGCGCCCGGCCCAATTTGGGAATCTTTTAAAAAGTTAAACACCTACCTACTACGTGACCCAGCCATTCCACTTCTAGATATAGTTCCAAGAGAAACGAAAGCCTATGTCTAAACAAGGATTTCTACACAAAGATTCGTAGTGGCTTTATTTGGAATAGCACAAAACCGGCAACAACCCAATGTTTGTCAGCAGGTTTTTGGATAAACAAATTGTGATATATTTATACAAAGGACTACTTCTCACAATATAAAAGTAATAAACTATTACTACAGTAAGTAATAAACTAAACAGAGTCACACTCTGTTGCCCAGGCTAGAGTGCCGTGGCATCAACCTAGCTCACAGCAACCTCAAATTGCTAGGCTCAAGCGATCCTCCTGCCTCAGCCTTCCGAGCAGTTGGGACTACAGGCATATGCCACTGTGCCCGGCTGATATTTTCTATTTTTAGTTGTTTGGCTAATTTCTTTCTATTTATAGTAGAGACAGGGTCTTGCTCTTGCTCAGGCTGGTCTCGAACTCCTGCCCTTGAGCGATCCTCCCGCCTCAGCCTCCCAGAGTGCTAGGATTACAGGCGTGAGGCACTGCACCCGGCCAAAGTAATAAACTATTGACACACACAACAGCGTGGATGACTCTCAAAATAATGCTGAAAGAAGCCAGACTCCTCCCCTCAAAATAAAAAGAGTACCTATTGTATGATCCCACTCACATAAAATTCCAGAAAATGCAAAATAATCTATAATGACAAAAAGCAGATAAGTGGTTGCTTAGAAACAGGCTGGACCCGGAGTGGAGGAAGGGGCTCCCAGAGGTCAGGAGGAAACTTTTGAAGGTGATGGAAACGTTCACCGCCTTTATCATGGTGGTTTCATGGTGCACACGTATGTTGAAACTTATCAAAGTGTACACTTTAAATATGTGCAGTTTCTATGTACATTTTGAATTAATGCATCAGTTGGCTTCTTATAGTGAAATCTAATCTAGATTAGAAAACTATTGTAATCTAAACAGTGAATTGACAACAATTTAAGGGAAGGGATTGAGTCTCAAAACAGATCTAAGTGTGTTCGGGAATTTTTAAGTTTTACATAAAGTAAAACTCATTTTCCGACATCTAGTTTTATAATATTTTTACAACTGAACAGAATCATGAAAGCACCTGCACAACAAGGTAAAAGCAGCTCCGCTGCCCTAAAATATCTCTCCCGCCCTTGCAGCCAGCCCTCCTCCCACCCACACGCCCTCCCAACTGCCGATCTGCTCTCCGTCCTATAATTTAGTCACACAAATGGAATCAAGCAGTACATAGCCTTTTGGGTCTGGCTTCTTTCACTTAGACTGATGCATTCGAGACGAAATGGTAATGATGTATATCATTAAAAGGTTAGTAAGCTACCACATTTTGGAAGAAAATAATTGTGCAAAATATAAAAGGTGCACAATTTTTGACTCAGAAGCTCCTGGAGCCTGGGCTATCTTGTCACACCAAATAACAAGAAGCTACAGAGGCTGCTAAGGTCATATTTAAAAGATCGCAGGTGCAAACCTGAAGAGGCCAAAAATGGGATAATTTGAGCTTCAATAAGAATAAAGATTGCAACAGATTGAAACCCATCAGATATGTTCAAAGTCATGAGATCATAATGATATATTTAAAGTGACCATCAGTGGATGATGATAGGATGCCAATTTTTTATCTTGCAAACTAGCAAATAAAAGAATCAAGCCGTCCGGGCAAAGTGGCTCATGCTTGTAATCTTAGAGCTCTGGGAGGCCAATGCAGAAGGATTACTTGAGCTCAGGAGTTCAAGACAGCCTGAGCAAGAGTGAGTCCCTGTATCTACTAAAAGACAGAAAAATTAGCCAGGCATGGTGGCCAGCGTCTGTGGTTCCCGCTACTTGGGAGGCTGAGGCAGGAGGATTGCTTGAGCCTGACAGTTTGAGGTTGCTGTGAGCTAGGCTGACACCACTGCACTCTACCCAGGGAGACAGAGCAAGACTCTGTCTTAAAATAAAGTAAAATGACATAAAATAAAATAGAATCAAGCATTTATCCTACCTTGCTTATATAATCTGCACAATTTGGTAACAAACACCTGGTAAAAAGCTTGGCATTTTGGCTTTCTTTTCCTGAGTCAGACTGAGGACTAGTCCCTCTGAGGCATGCCAAGAGAGAGCTTTAGTCTGAAGTCAGCGTGGAGCGTAGGGATTGGGCGTGAAGAGAATTGGTGTCTCCTTGTAAGGTCATTGCATGCTTTGATTGGCATAGGATTTGGGAGTTAAGGATACTCGGAGCTATCGAATTCCTTTTAAATGTTGTTATTTGAATTCTTGAGGTTTCCAAACTTTCCCTATCAATGCCTTAGATTTCACATGAAAGACTTGGAAGTAGTATGAATTCAAAGCATTTCTTGGTTACGCCTCTACTTTTCAGCTGCGCCAGCTCTGTGGCTACAGGAGTAAGAAATTCCTACATGGCAGGTGTGGATGGAAACCACTCAGCGCTCTGTGCCTCGAGCCAAGAATTTAATGACATGAGCTTTTCATTTTCTTTAAGCTCTCTAGGGTAGTTAAAAGCATCTGGCTTCTCCTGACAAGCTATTTATGAACTGCAAAGAGAAACATGGTCACTTTGCAGTGGAGAAACTCAGCAGATACTACCCGAAGCAAATGATCAAGGTTAAAATCATCAATAATAAAACATATCAACATCATGTACTCGAGTTGCTGGAACTTGCGTCTCTCACTGGAAAGAAAGAGGCACAAAGCTTGAAGGGCCTTTATGGATTTTCCAGGCAGCACAGGTCGGTGCGAACGTGATGCTCTGAGTCATTTGCCAGGTGTGACAGGCAAAACCCTGTCCCCCAGAAAAGACGTCCACGTCCTAATCCCCAGAACCTGTGAATGTGCTACCTGACAGGCCCGAGGGGCTTTGCAGGTGTGGTAAGTTGAGCATCTTGGGATGCAGAGATTATCCTGCATTATTCCGGCAGGCCCATATGATCACGGGGGTCCTCATGGAGTCACAGAGGGGGCCGCTGTGTGAGTCAGAAAAAGATTTGATGTAGGAAGAGGCCACAAGCCAAGGAAAGCAGGTGGTCTCTAGAAGCTGGAAAAGGCCAGGAAACGGATTCCCCCTAGAGCCTCCAGAAGGGACACAGCCCCACCGACACCGTGACTTCGGTCCAGTGAGGCTCTTCTCAGACTTCTGATCTCCTGAACTGTTGCGTATTAAATTTGTGTTGTCACTAAATTTGTGGTAATTCATTACAGCCAACTTCGTGAGTTGCCAGTGTGGGGAAAAGATTCCCCAGCCAAACCAGGCTGTGTAGAAGCCCTGGCTTCTCAGTGGATCCAACGACGCCAGGTGAAGAACGTGTGTGGAGTCGACGGCAAGGCTATACAGGAAAATCGCGGTGCATTCCCTGTTCTTTAAATTAACCTTTGTATTTTGAGATAATCGCGGATTCATATGCAGTTCAAAGATAACACGGGGATATCCCAGGGCCCTTACCCAGTTTCCCCTTTTGGCAACATCTTGCAAAACCAGAGGACAATATCACACCCAGGATGTTGACATTGATACAGTCAAGATACAGAACATTGCTGCCATTTCGAGATCCCCCGTGCTGCCCCTGTGTGGCCCTACCCACGTGCCTTCCCCGTCCCCGTCTCCTTCCCGACATCCTTACCACCGGCAACCCCGAACAGGTTCTCCATTTCTATAATTTTATCATTTCGAGAGTGTTCCGTAAACGGAACCGTGCAGTATGTAAGTTTTTGGGATCGGCCTTTTCCACTCCGCGTAATTCTCAGGAGGTTCGTGCGGGCTGCCGTGTGGTCGGGGCTCGCTCCTGTTACTGCTGAGCGCTCGTCCACGGCATCGCCTGTTGAACGGTTTGTGCAATCACTCACCCGCCGAATGACATCTGGGTTGTTTCCTGTTTTGAACTACGCCACGTAAATCTGCTGCGAACGTTCCCTACGGGTTTTTGTGCGAAGGTAAGTTTTAATCAACGCCAGGAGTGCAATTGCTGGGTCGTATGGGCCGGATGGTAGTTTCATGTTTAGTTTTTTAAGAACCAGATGAGAACAAACGGGAACGTGAAAGAGTCAGTCCTTCCAGATGGATCCCCACTGGCTAACTGGGCCTAAATATAGTGTCACGTGGCCAGTGGCTGACCAGAGGTCACACACATACTCTGTGTTCCCCGAAAGCCCACACTTCTGTTTAATTTTGGGACTTGCAGAGCTCATCTGAACCAACCAATCAGGGCTCAGCTGTATCGACCAATCAGAACCAAGCAAGTTTGATTCCTTCATTGGCATAAACAGACCTAATACTGGAAACGGGGCAGGAACTTTGGCTATAAAATTGGAACCTTCGCTCTGTTCTCTGGACTACAAGTCCCTTATACATCAAAGGCTGTGTCTCCCGGTTTGTAAACTGTTCACTGGAATAAAGACTCTTTCCTCGAAATTCCTTTTCAGAGAACTTTGTTAGAGTTAGTTTGTGTGTAAGGTATGAAACAGATTGTAGTTCAATTTTTTTTTCCTATGTATGTCCAATTGCTCCAGCACCATTTGCTGAAAAGGCTATCTTTCCTCCAATTGAGGAAGCTTTGTCCAAAAATCGTGGGGCATATTCGTGTAGGTCTATTTCTGGATTTTCTATTCCATTCACTTGATCTATGTGTTTATCCTTCTGCTGATACTACAGTCTTGCTACTGTAGCTATATAATGTCTTGAATTCTTAGAGCGATTCCCCTCACTTTATTCCTTTCTTTCAAAATTACTTTAACTATTCTAGTTCTTTTGTCTTTCCATATAAATTTTATTTTATTTATTTATTTATTTATATTTTTTTGAGACAGAGTCGCACTCTTTTGCCCGGGCTATAGTGAGTGCCGTGGCGTCAGCCTAGCTCACAGCAACCTCAAACTCCTGGACTCAAGCGATCCTCCTGCCTCAGCCTCCCGAGTAGCTGGGACTACAGGCATGTGTCACCATGCCCGGCTAATTTTTTCTATATATTTTTAGTTGTCCAATTAATTTCTTTC
>CAUYSK010128712.1:0-10902 GCA_963575035.1 Avahi laniger
AGACAGAGTCTCACGTTGTTGCCCTGGCTAGAGTGAGTTCCATGGCGTCAGCCTAGCTCACAGCAACCTCAGACTCCTGGGCTCAAGCGATCCTCCTGCCTCAGCCTCCCGAGTAGCTGGGACTACAGGCATGTGCCACCATGCCCAGCTAATTTTTTCTATATATATATATATATATATATATTTTTTTTTTTTTTTTAGTTGTCCAGATAATTTCTTTCTATTTTTTGGTAAAGATGGGGTCTCACTCTTGCTCAGGCTGGTCTCGAACTCCTGACCTTGAGCAATCCACCCGCCTCGGCCTCCCAGAGTGCTAGGATTACAGGCATGAGCCACCGCGCGGCCCGGGCTTTGAATTTTTCAAAAAAATAATGTGAAGGAGACGCAGCGGCCGGCAGCTGGAAGTGGATTTGAAAAAGATGACAGGAAAGGAACCAGCGATAAGAAAAAGGACAAAGAGGCCGGCCCGGAAAAGGGGGAGGTTTGAGCCAGCGTTTCTATTATTGAGAAATTAATCCACAGATACTCGCGCACGCGGCATGACCCGCCCCGGGACGTATCGGCTGCGGCCCCCCGGGGACCGCAAAGGGTTTGACACAGCCTAAATGCCAGGGGGGCAGGGACGTGGTTGGATAAAGACTGAAATGACCAAACAGCGGAACACCAGGCAGCCGGCAAAAATGACCGAGATGTGCGCGCTTTGCGGATGCAGGCGTGGTCAGATGCGGAGACGGGCGCGAAGCAGTCGGAGGCGCTCCTTTGTGTTTACAAAAGGAACAAGAAGAGGAAAATAAGAAACATTTGCACCTGTAGCGGCTTTAAGCGTGGCCTCGCTCAGAAGGGGAAATACAGGTGCGATTTGCAGAGGGAGGAGAGCGGAGGGCCCCCTCGTGTTTCATCTAAATTTGGAACGTGGGGAATGTGTCACCTATTTAAAAGTAATGTAGATTTTTTAATTTTTAAGAACGGGAGAAGAAAGCAGAAGGCAGGTGGCGGAAGAGAACAGGGGCGTTTGCTGCGCTTCCACTGCGCGTCGGAGCCCAGCGCACCCGAGGCGGCCGCGATCTGGGCGCGCGCACGCGCGGAAGGGCCCACGGGCGCCTCGAGGGGCGGTTTCCCCGGGGTGGGATGCGGGCGCCTGTTGGGAGCTGCGCTCCAGGCGACCCTGGGGCCGCGGGTGTGCAGTGCGGGGCGAGGGGGGTGTCCTGGGTCTCCTAGCGCCGGGCCACGTACGTCCAGGTCCCGCCAGGCTGCGGAGGGCAGGTGCGCTCTGGGCGCAGTCGGGCTCAGGGAACGCCCGCCCCCGCCGACGGCTCCGTGGCGTCCCGGCCACTGCGGGGCGGTGTTGGCCCGCCGCGCAAAACCGAGGCACAGACATTTCCCCCCCTCACCCCACCCCCACCCCGCGGCGGGCCCTTGGATGAGGAAGGGCGCTTGGAAACTGGCGGGCAAGGCTTAGCACTAACTTTAGAGAGCAGGAGGTATCAGAGAGCTGACATGCCTCGGCTAAAACCACATAGCTGCTAAGTGACAGAGTCTGAGTGGAGACCCTGCCCTCTCTCCGCCCCCCTGCTTCATCCTGTCCCTGGATAGCTTGGTTATTTTTACTGAGCACTTACTATGTGACAGGTATTGGACTAATTGCTTTCCAGGCTTAGATCTCAAAGCAGCTACATCAGGTGGAGGATAGATCATGGATTTCCATTTTGCAAATGAGGAAATGGAGGCTCAGAGAGGCAATGTGACTTGCCCAAAGTCACACAGCTAGAAGGCAGCAGGTTTAGGACTCAAACTGAGGTCTGGCTGATTACCAAAAGCCACTGCAAGGCAAATAGGCTCAGAGTTACTCCAGTTTGGGAATCCTGCCGACGTTTGTCTTCTGTACTATCTGTCCCCACCTACACCACGGTGTCATCTCATTTTCTCTTTCTAGTCCCAGGGAGCTCAGTTCAACCCAATTCAGTGCTTACGAAGGGCCTTCACCCAGGCCAGGCTCTGTGCGGGGACAGCAGCTGCTCATTTGCTTGGGGCTATGAATGCACAGAACATTTTCCAGAATGTTACCTGCTTTGCGGAAAGCAATCGTCAGTGTGCATGTTTGCCTCCGCCCCTGCCACCCAGATCCCAGAGGGCTCAGCCCTCAAAAGGATGAGTGGCCCCAGTGCAAAACAACTTGCATTTGTCCAATGAGTGAACGAATGAATGAATGGGTAGATGGGTTAGATGAAAGGCCAAGTTCACTTTAGCTGGAGGGACCCGGAGAGCTCACTCATGCAAGAGGTTCACTCGCCCGGACAGTCACGGCCAGAGAGGTGAATCAGACCCTGTGCGGGCACCTGGGAGCTGGAGTGGTCTCATCCTTGGAGATCTGGACCAGCAGGGCGAGGCTGACCTCCTTCCCTCCCTTCTCTCCCTCCATCACATCCCCTCTCTCCCTCTTTGTCTTCCTTCCCTCTCTCCTTTCCTTCCTCCCTCCCTCCTTTCCTCTCGTTCTTTTCACCTTCCTTCCCTCTTTCTCTTTCCTCCTCCCCTCTCTCCCTCTCTCCTTCCTTTCTTCCTTCTTCCCTGCTGCAAACGTCATTGACTCCTGTTGTAGACTAGACCCTGCGCCAGCTCTAGGGGACCCGAGGGGGAAAAAGACAAGGTACCCAGACTTCAAGGGACTCAAGGGAGAAGCCAGACCCATTGAAACCTCCTTTAAATTTTCTCTGGGAGTTTTGGGCAAAGTGCTCAAGGAACCTTCCATGGGACAGGAAGAAGACCCCAGCACACAGGACGGTGAGATGCCCTGTCCATTAGTCCGTAGGAAGTGGCTCCCCGTTTCCTGGGTGCAGGACCCAGAGGGTGTCTGTTTAACCCAATAGGAGTTCAGAGCCCAGGGCTTAGGGAAATGTTTGTGAGCTGAGAAAATAGAATGTGCTGCCTCCAAAATCAGAAAAGAAAACGGCAAGGTCAAAATTGCTAAAAGTTTAATTAAACTTCAGACTATAACACTATTAATTGTTCCATTTAGCAGTCATAAGAACGCGGAAATGTCTGAACACATGTTGTTGCCTTGATCTTGCTTATTTGCCAAGAATTCCCGAGTGGGCAGTTCGAGAATGAGAAACCAGGGCCTGTTAGAAATTGGATGAATGATCCACACCTGCCTGACTTCAGAAGCAAAATGGTGACAAGCCTTTGCTTTTTTAACAGCAAAATTAAGAAATTGCATTTGGTGGATGGGGTGGGGTGCCCATCCTTGTGCTTGTGATCATGTGGAGAAGGGGTGGGAGAGGGGCAGAGCCTCGGAGATGCCACCAGCAGCCCTGAGACTGTCCCAGCACGCCCGCCCTGTGTGGCATTTCTCTGCCAGTTGCCCTCTCTGGTCTCAGCAGGCTGGATGACCTCGTAGACCCTTTCGAGCCGGGGCACTGAGTGGTGTTTGGAAAAAGATACCAACGGGAAGCTTAAGGGCTGGGTCAGTGGGACCAGGAAGCTGCCAGGGCTGGGGATTAGCAGTCACGCTGGGGGTAGGATGTCCTAGGCCTGGGACAGCTAATCCTTAATGCCTCAATGGAGATTTTCAATGAGAAATTCACCTCACAACCCTCACGGCTGGGGCCTTTGTCCCTAAGAGACAAACACCTTCCACGGGAGGACACTTCATGTACAGTGGGGAGGGAGGAGGGGAAGGAGGAGGAGAAGGAGGAACATACGGGAGGAGCTGCCACCCTTCTCTTTCCGGAGTGACGCAGATCAGCCAGCCTGCACCTAGGTAGCATCTGAGGGAACCAGCCTCCCACCAACCACAAGGACCCTTTATATATATTATGTGATATTAATATTATACGGTGCTCCTGGATGTGTGATGGGGTTATATCCCGGTAAACCCACAGCAAAGACGAAAAATCCTAAGTGCCACCATCCTAAGCCAGAGACTGCCTGACGTGTATTAATCATCGTCGTCACCATTGTTGTCGCTACTGTACGTGGAGGGCCCACCACGTGCTAAACCTTTCACCTGCTCATCCCACTTCACCCTGAGGGCACCCTGGGAGGTAAGAATTGCCATCAGACCCATTTCACAGACTGAGGACCGAGGCTCAGCAGGGTGGCAGCAACCAGCAGGGAGCAGGGATCCAAACCCAGGCCTTGCCCAAGCCCAGGGCAGGCTCTGGCCACCACCCTCAGACCCTCTCACTGCCCCTTTGAGGTCCCAGGCTCTTGTCCCTCCTTCATGCCACAGAGATCCAAGGATGGGGTGTTTACCCCATTTCACCTTCCCGGGGAAGGAGGTCAGCCTCACCCTGCTGGTCCAGATCTCCAAGGATGACACCACTCCAGCTCCCAGGTGCCTGCACAGGGTCTGATTCACCTCTCTGGCCGTGACTGTCTGGGCGAGTGAACCTCTTGCATGAGTGAGCTCTCCGGGTCCCTCCGGCTAAAGTGAACTTGGCCTTTCATCTAATCCATCTACCCATTCATTCATTCGTTCACTCATTGAATGGGCGGTGAATGTGTGCAGTGATAGTCTTTCAACAACAGAGCTGCAGAAATTCAGAACCACGGCTCACGGTCACGCAAGCACCACAGGGTCCTCGCAGATGAGGCAACTGAGGCCTGGGGCAATGCCAGGTCTCAGGTCACCACATCAAGTCCCCCGTAGTGGGAGAAACTCTCTTCGCAAGATTTCGGCACAGCCCTCAGCTCTGTGCCCCACAGCCAGGGAAGAGGTGCCTCAGGTGTTTGTGGAACTTGGTGCCAGCAGCCAGGGAAGGGGGTCTGGTGACTGCCCAAGGCCACAAGCAAGGCCACGGCAGGGCTCTGATGGGCCAAGCTCCTGGGGTCCAGCTGCCACCGTCTCCCTGCCGCCACCCTGTTCTGTGCTCTAATGGCGGCCCCAGGGTCAGCATGAGGAAAAGGAGCTCCCAGGGCCACTTTCCTGTCCCGCCCTGTGCCCTGGCCGTGTCATATTGAGGACAGGCCCCCAGGCCCTCGCTGGGTGCAGGTGGGCGGGCAGAGAGGGCAGAGCTTTCTGCCAGGCCTCCCCAGCCCAAGGCCAAGCGGGCGCCATCTGTGTTTCCCGTGCTGTTCCGGTTGACACAGGCCCAATGCACAAGCGTTACAACCAACTCAAATAGCAGCGGCCGAGGGAAAAACAGGATATTCAAGCCCAAAGACTTTTCTGTTCCGCCAGCTGGACTCAGCTTGACGTGGGTGGAAGGGTTTTCCCTGAGGGCCCGAATGACCAGTTCTTGTCCTTGCTAGGCCTGGGCAAGCCACCTTCCTCTCCGAACCTCACTTTCCTCAACTGGAAAATGGGGCTGTCCAAACCTGCCTCACAGAGGGGCATGAGGGCGGAGGGGACAATGCTCCTGCCGTGCCAAGCCCACTGTCAGACACAAAGCAGCTGCCAGGCATCCGTCTGCACCTACTGGGTCCCGGGCCTTGGGGGCGGGAGAAGAAGGTGACTCGCTGCTGCTCCCAGGAGGTCACATGCTGGAACAGCCGTCCCCACTCCGGGCAGAGGCACACAGGTCTCCTGTCTCAGCTCTGCCCTTTTCTGTCTGCCGGGCCTTGAGCAGCAAGTCGTCCTCCCCTTCTCAACCTCACCCTTCTCATCTGAAAAATGGGGGCAGTAACATCCCCATAAGGTTGCTGAGGAGATGAAATCTTACGAAATAGGAAAAGCACCTGGTATGCAGTAGCTGCCAACTAAATGGTCACTGTCATTGTCAATAGTCTGCACTGTAAAGTGCTGAGCACATGAGCTGCAGGGTTATGAGGGTCGTGTCTAGGCTGAGCTGAGGCTCTGGGTCTTGGGCTGGGGGTCAGAGCTCACGACTGAAAGGCACCTTGGCGTCACCTGGTCCAGTTGTTCCCGCCTGGCTGGCCACTCCTGGGCAACCTGGGTGCTCCAGCCCAGAGCCTCCAACTCAAGTTATCCAGGGCACTCGATCATCTGTATTTAAACAAGCTCCTTAGGTCATTTTGTTTAATCTTTTTTTTTTTTAAAGTCTATTGTCCAGAGTAGAAAATTCCAGCAAAACTAAAAACTACACAATGAAAGGAGGAAAATAAGTGGGGTTCAAAGTCTCCAGGCAGCCTGTGTGAGTCCTCCCTCTTGGGCCGCAGCTCTCAGACTTCCCAGCAAGAAGGATGAACTGACGGGCCCTCCCACCTGGACATCTGCGATGTGTCAAGGGTGGTTGGGTGACCATGAGCCGCCATCAGGAAGGAGGAGGCCACTGTGAATTCCCAAATGCCCAAGAAGGACAGTCATGGGTTTGAGAGGCAGGAATTCAGCTCACACTGGTTTAGGTGGGAGAAAAAAAGGAAGGAGCGGGCTAGGGGGCGGATTTTATTTGAATTGAAAACTCCAGGGGTGTGTGAGGCTCCAGACATTGCTGATCCGGTTACTCAAATGATGTATATTTTCTCATGTCCTTAGTATTGACTTCATTCTTCTGTGGATGTTGCCAGGTGATTATATCTAAAGTCTTTATGGACAAAGACATACCCAGGCGAGCTTCGGAGACCTGAATCCAGCTTTGGGTAGAGAGCGCCTTCATGGGGAACGGTGGGAAGTTCTCCTTGTCACAGGCGGGGAAACGTGTCTGCTTTCTTCACGAGTCTGGCTTGTGCTGTCTTGGTCCTGCGTGCATGTAGTATGCGTGTGTATGTGAACATGTACATACACATAGGTGTAAGCACATACAGGGACTGTCCAAAAAGTATCCAGCCACGCACTGTGTTCGCGGTGTATTAACAATGGCTGGAGACTTTCCGGACAGCGCTCATGTGTGCTCGTCCGAGAGTTCCACACGTGCTATTGGGGGGCAGGGGACCCTTAGGAAGAAGGGGACGTCACTTCTCCCCACTTTGGTAGAATTAGCCTAGTATAGGCCAGACTTGGAGGACCCCCAGAGCTTCTGAAGAAGGGGGTCCTTGACAGGGCATGGCAAAGTTCCACCGTCACTGAGCTGGGGCCAGCGAGGCTGCAGAGGAATGGGTGACCCCGAGAAGGTCCTTTGAGCCCCCTGTGCCGCCCCCTCAGGCCCGCCCCCAAGGGACAAAAGTTTCTCATTTATGTCATGTCGGAGCTATGAGAGGTGGCTGACGCCAGTGGGGAAGGTGCCTTTGTCCCGGGTGTGATCTACGCTAGTGACAGCGCCCGGCATGAGACGCTGCAGCTCCGTGAGGGCGAATCGGGGTCTCGGGAAGTGAGGCTGGCGAGAAAAGGAAAGGGGCAGGCAGCAAGACCTCCACGCGGGACGGCTGGACTCAGCAGAGAGGGAAGCTGCGAGAAGGGCCGTGAATGTTGCAGTGATAGTCTTTCAACCACAGACCTGCGGAAATTCGAAATCACGGCTCACGGTCACGCAGCGCCACGGGGTCCTCGCAGTCACCTCGCCCAATTTCTGCCCATCTCTGGTGGGGGGTCTCACCACCTTCCTGGACAGTGGCCGGCTCTAATAGGAGGCCCCAGAGAGAGACTTCGAGCATTCTAGGGACGGGTCAGCATCTTACTGACCCATGTGGGAGGAAAGCTCCAGAGCGCAGGATCCGCCCTCTGCTCAGGGCAAAAAACAAATCAAAAAACCAAACTGCAATCAAGCTGTGAAAGACGCCAGCAAGGAGCTGAGGCTGGGGATGATGGGGGGTCACCCCAGCAGGCAATCAGGAAGGGCGTTCTGGGAAGATGACATCGAGAGCCAGAGACAGCTGGGAGGAGAGTTCTGGGCAGAGAACAGCCTGTGCAAAGGCCCAACATAGGAAAGCAGTTGGCATCTTTCTGAAACATAGGGAAGCCAGGGGCAGAGGCGGGGGAGGCAGGAGAGGAGTTTGGGGAGGCAGCAGGCAGATGACGCAGGCACCCGTGGGCCATGGGTCTAAGCCCCCGCCGACTGCGGTGTTGAGAGCGCAGCGGATAGGGATGAGCGTGCAGGAGGCTGGTGGAACGCAGCTCTGGCGTGGGCTGTGCAGCCTCGGGCAAGGGGCTCGACCTTCTGGACCGCACCGTGGTCCACTTGTGGAGGTAACATTGAGGCAGTTTTGTTCACTCTCAGGAAGAACTTCCTACCAACTAGTCAGAACAAGCAGGCTTGGGAGGTAGTGAGCTCCCTGTCATGGCAAACATTCCCACTGAGCCTAGCTCTGCTCACGACCGATGTTGCAGAGGACACCAGACACCGTAGAAGGACCTCTCACGTCATGGACTCTGATTCCCTGTGAGCCACAATTCTAGCTCCACCTTCGCCCCTTTCTCGCTGGGTAACCTCAGTCTGGGTGGCTTCCCCTCCTTGAGCCTCAGTTTCCCAATGATGACAGAGTTAGACTGGATGATCGCTACGTGATCACTATGGATCCTCCCACCAGAACATTCACCAATTCGTCCTTTCTCAGTCTTCTCCCCAGCTCCCACCACAGGGACCACCCCTCGGCAGCTGCAAGCTCCATGAGGACCTGCTCTTAGTCTTGGCAGAAGGTCTTCTCCATTCTCACCCATTCCAGTTCAAGCATCCTCGGTGACCTTTGCGTTGACAGTCTCTCTGCTCATTCTGGACAGGGGTTATTTTCTTTGGAGCCTCCTTGGATGGTCCCGGAACCAGGGCTCGCTTCCATGGGCAGCCTCCCATCCCGTCCTGCTCATTCTAGACAGGGGTTATTTTCTTTGGAGCCTCCTTGGATGGTCCTGGAACCAGGGCTTGCTTCCGTGGGCAGCCTCCCATCCCATTGACACCGTATAAGGGCCACCAGCTCTCAGCAGAATCCCAGCAGGCTGTGCAGGGGGCAGGATTCCGTGAGCACCCTCCTCCAAACCCGTGAGTGGTGGCTTCCCCACCGATGGCACCCCCCAAGGTGGTCTTCAGAAGGCATTGGGGGCAAGAGGCAGAGGGATGAAGTTGCTTGGATTAGCTAACATTCTGAATAGAGCAAATTTAGATACACAGATTAGTATAGTAAGGGAAGTGTCCGACGGATGAGCAGTGTAGGCTTTTGAGTTGGTGTCCATTGGTTTGCTCCTACGTTAAGTCAACAAATATTTATTTGTTCGCTATACTAGGTGCAGGCTTTTTATTGGGGTTTGAGGCTTCAACAGTGAAATTAGTCATAGTCCTTCCCTTAAGGAGTTCCCAGCCCGGGAGGAAAGCAGACACATACGTTATCAGGGAGTCGGTGCCCAGGATCCTGATCAGAGAGTAAAGGCAGCAAGGCAGTGGGGTGGAGCCCCCCAACCTAGACCCTGAGGAGGGGCCCAGAGTAGGCTTCGCAGAGGGCATGATGTCTTCCTGAAGCTGGAGACTTGGCAGGAATTGGCTTAGGTGAAGAAGGGAAGAAGAAGAAATGTATTTCAGGCAGAGAAGACAGCATGTGCAAAGGACCTTCGTGTCAGGGGCATGGGCTTGGAGTCGAGTCTGACTCTTCTAACCTCAGCCTCTCCACTCACCAGCTGTGTGTTTCTGGGCAAGTTGCTACAGCTTTCTGACCTTGGCTGCCCATCTATAACACGAGACAACCACATCCATCTTAAAGGAAGGTTAAGTGTCAGAGTGATAGGTGCTCACTGAAGACCCCAATTCCCCCTGGGCAATTCTCAGTCCTGTTCCTCCCATGGCTGTCTAGGTATCCAGACAAAAGATGCTTCAGCTTTGGAAACTTGTTCTTTTGTGCGGCCTGCTCACTGGGACCTCAGAGGCTCTTCTCGAGAATCTTGGCAATGGCCTGCATGATGTTGTGGACAAGGTGAAAACTGTCGTTAGCAATGACGTACATGATGTTGTGGACAAGCTGAAACCTGTCGTTGACAAAGGGCTTGAGACGGTTGACAATACTCTCGAAGGTGAGTCAGCAAGGGTGACGATCACCGTGCCTGCATTACCAGAGGCTGCCACCAGGGGCTGCCCTTTGTGTGTGGGTTCCTGAGAAAGGTGGCTATTCAATTCCCTGCTCATTCATTTCTTTTTCTAGAAACAAGCAATGCTGCAATGAGTATCCTTCTACATATTATATCCTGATAAACTTTTACCAATATTTACATAAGATAAATTCCTAAAAGTGGGATTTCAAAAGTTCAAAAACTATGCTGTTGACAAATAATCCCCTACGTTAACACTTTCTCCAGCACCCCATGAGAGAGCCTTTTGTTCTCACCTCCTTGCCACGCTGGACAGCTTTGCATGCTTTGCCAGTCTTACAGATGAAAGACTGCAACTTATTTCACTTTAAATTTCTCTGATTGTGAAAGAGGCCTCTCATGTTTTCATACAATTACTATCTATTTCCATATTTTAACTTAAAGATTTTGTCCGTATTCTTGGCATATTCTTCTGTTGGGTTGTTTAATATTCTCTTACTGACTTGCGTTTCGATTTCATTGAAAACTGAGGAAATTAGCTTTACCTAGCCTATGTATCTGGAAACTACTTACCTTTCTATTTAATCATATCTCTTTTTTTTTTTTTTTTTTTTTGAGACAGAGTCTCACTCTGTTGCCTGGGCTAGAGTGCCGTGGCGTCAGCCTAGCTCACAGCAACCTCAAACTCCTGGGCTCAAGGGATGCCCCTGCCTCAGCCTCTGAGTAGCTGGGACTACAGGCATGCGCCACCATGCCCGGCTAATTTTTTCTATATATTTTTAGTTGTCCAATTGATTTCTTTCTAATTTTAGTAGAGATGGAGTCTCGCTCTTGCTCAGGCTGGTTTTGAACTCCTGAGCTCAAACAATCCACCCACCTCAGCCTCCCAGAGAGCTGGGATTACAGGCGTGAGCCACCGTGCCTGGCCAAGATCTCTATTCTTAAGGGGTATGTAACTGGTGAACTTGAAATACTGATTGTACTGAACTTTAGTACTTTCCTTTAAACATGGTATGATTATTAGTTAGCCCAATGCCTGATACAATGTGAGTGATCAATAA
>CAUYSK010128713.1:0-13465 GCA_963575035.1 Avahi laniger
TGTGGTCTTATTTTCTTAGTTCATACCTGTAACTCTGAACTGATGGGATAGTCGCCACTCCAGAATTAATCCCGGGAACAAGTGCAGAAAGGTTGTGCGTAAGTAGGGGAATTGCCATGCTTGGGTTCCTTGTGTGATCCACGGTGACATTGCCGCAGTCTCTGAGGCTTGTTGAAGGCACTGTTTTGACATAGCTTGCCCCATTGTCATGGAGATGACTGGCATTTGAAGTTCTACTGCCTTTTTCAACTTTTTGTCCATCAATTTTTGGCCCTTTTGTTTTAAATACTTTATAATCCTTAATTTTAGGATCAGCATTGGTATCCTGACCATGAATAAAAATATTTAATAAGGTTAGTGACCTGAGAATAAAATATCACCTCTTCCTATAAGTACTTGTCAACTAGTGAATTTCACAGGTATCACCTTTTTGTGCCCCTTTTTATATTTTTCTTTTGAGACAGGGTCTTACTCTGTCACCCAGGCTAGAATGCAGTGGCCCAATCATAGCTCACTGCAGCCTCAAACTCCTGGGCTCCAGTGATCCTCCTGCCTCAGCCTCCCAAGCAGCTGAGACTACAGGTAAGTGCCACCATGCCTGGCTAATTTTTTCTATTTTTTGTAGAGATGGGGTCTCACTATGTTGCTCAGGCTGGTCATGAATCCTGGCCTCAAATGATTCTCTCAACTCTATCTCCCAAAATGCTGGGAATACAGGTGTGAGCCACCATACCCAGCCTTCCCATTTTCTTTATTCTACCTATGGGATTAAGATTAAACCCAGATTCTTATTCAAATAGTTATTGGGAAAATAGCAAAAGAATGAAAATGCAATTACACCAACTCACACACATACATATCAGTGGGAAAAATCACGCAAGAGGAATCAATCAAGAATACCACTTTTGTTCTTACATACTCAGAGTCAGGGAACACAAAATTGAGAGCTTTTTTTTCTTTTGGTTCACTTGACTGGAGTGGGTGGTGGTGAATTTGAATTACCTTATCAAGAAGAGCTCCTGGAAAATTTACCAGGAAAAGCAAACATAAACTAAATATTCAAATCTCAATTTTAAAAAGCTCTAATTTATATAAAATTTTAAAAACAATATTTTTTACTCATATCATTTAAGGAAGAAAAGTGTGGGGTGGTGTTTGTGCCGTACATCTGTGTGCATGTACACATGCACACACATATCTAGGTGTTCTTGGATGAGTGTGACTTCCTAAAAAGCACTATTGCACGGTGTGGTACAGGCACTCAAAATGTGGTAAGTTGTTAAACAGGTAATATCTATTGAGAAGATAACATTTTTACAACTAAGCTAAAAGTTAACTTGTTCACCACTCAGTAAACTCTATTTAAAACCTTCATTTTTTCTCAAAAAAAAAAAGAAAAAATAAGTGTACTGAATTTAAAATTTAAACATGAAAATTTACCTGTACTACAAGTGTTTTTCTTTCTTCACCTAAGGAATCATCTTTTTCCTTTTCCTTCTTTCTGTTTTGGGATTTTTTAGATAAAGAAATATTTCTGGCATCTTTCTGTATTTTTAACTGTAGTTCCTGAGAAAACCTACATAAAAATATACTTGTCAATAAAATTGTATGAAACAGATAAACCTAGAAAAAAGTTTTAATTCCAAGATATTCATTTTTTAAAAAGTGAGTGTTAGACTATGTTATTGAAAATGAAAAAAATTATGGCCTAGATAATCAGTGCTGAAAGGGTGGTCTGTAGGTATTTGGGGATCCCTAAGACCTTTCAGGAGGTTTACAAGATCAAAGCTATTTTTACTTTAATATGAAGATGTCTTTTTCACCATCTGCACTGATGGTACAAAAGCAATGGTGGATAAAACTGTTGGCACCTCACCAAAATCAAAGCAGTGGCACCAAAATGTATAGGCACTCATTGTTTTTTTCATAGCCTCATATTTTCAATTAAAAAAAGTCAGTTTCACTTAAGAATATTCCTGGTGAAGCACTTTTTCACGTATTTTTTTTTTTTTTTTTTTTTGAGACAGAGTCTCACTCTGTTGCCTGGGTTAGAGTGCCGTGGCGTCAGCCTAGCTCACAGCAACCTCAAATTCCTGGCTCAAGCGATCCTTCTGCCTCAGCCTCCCGAGTAGCTGGGACTACAGGCATGTGCCACCATGCCTGGCTAATTTTTTATATATATATATACATATTTTTAGTTGTCCAGCTAATTTCTTTCTATTTTTTTAGTAGACACAGGGTCTCGCTCTTGCTCAGGGTGGTCTCGAACTCCTGAGCTCAAATGATCCGCCCGCCTCGGCCTCCCAGAGTGCTAGGATTACAGGCATGAGCCACTGCGCCCGGCCTGACAAACTTCTTGAGATAATATTAATACAAAAGCTTTCTGGAGTTCATCCTTATACTGAACAACAAAATATTTAAATCAATTTATTTTATGTAACAGTTTTCTAAATCTCGTCTGTTCCATACCTAAGTTTTTTAATAGTCAAATGTATGCATTAAAGGTGACCTCCTTACATAGAGAAATATTAAGATGCACAATTTCAGCTTCTTGATAGCTCATAACAAATATTTACAGAACACCTACTAAGTGTTAAGCACTGTACTAGGCACAAAATATGGTGGCTAACTCACAGTCCCTGTCTTTATGGAGATGATTTCTTAACGGAGACGACAACCATTTAACAAGAAGTTCCTCAATGAGTTATGTACTTAAAATTGTGACAGATAGTAAAAATAATAAAAAGTAGCAATGAAATATGCTATGAGTGTGCTTCTCTCTCAGAGCCTGGCCCAGTATGAATGGGGGACATGTTCAGGAAAGGTTTCCTTGAGCACACAGCATGCTCATGCTAAGGGATGTGTAGGAACTAAGTGGGCAAAATGGGCAGAGAAGAGCACTCAAGACAGGGGAGGACAGCCTCATCCAGGGCCCCCACGTGAATCTCGTATATGTGGTAGATATACTTGGTACAAAATCTCCTTTCATGATTACAATGGTTTCCTTAGAAACTCATCTGCCTTCTTCCAAAGACATATTTGAGAATTGCTTCATTTCCTCCAAAGACAATTCTCTGGAAACTTGGAAACTCTGTCAGTGAAGCCAGATCCAGGAGGCCCAGGTTATTCTTACCTGTGGTTAACATATGGGTACTGTCCTGGTAAAAACGCAGGAGAAATCCCTCTGTTAACATCCCTCCTACTAGGAATTCACTTTCTCTTCCATTTGACCCTCAAAAAACTCTTTCTCTTTTTCATGTTCCTCAAAATCTATACCACGGTACCAGCTGAGATAGGAGCAGAGGCAAACCAAGGTTGAAGTTCTTTTTCGTCACTGCCTGAGGACCTCTGTTGTGCCTTGCCAATCCCTTCCCTGACTCTGCTGAGATTCTCCATTGGTCTTCCTCATTCCTTCTCGGCAAGAGTCTTGGTGCCAAAAAGAATGGCAGAAAAATTGAGTTATTTCTTGTAAAGGCTTCTAGTGAATCAAATGCCTAGCTTTACTGAGCAATCCTACCTAGCTGAACTTGAATCTGTAGCAGACTTTGAAATCTAAGAAGTGAGGGTTACAGAAGTCTTTAAACCTAATCTAGCTTCAGGTCTTCACCCACCCATTTACCTAGCTCTCAATCTTCATCTGTACTGCTCATCCTAATTTCTCACCACACCCTCACGACTCACAAACCATTCCGACTCTGCACTCTCCTCAGCCTCTATCTTGATACTTAAACCCCATCACACAACTCCCCTGTTCCTGAGCACTTCTACCCTTAACCCCTCACCCAAACAATGAGAGTCACTGCTGCTGGATTACACTGGTCCGCATTCTCACTTCACTTCCTTTTAGGCTGGAAGAATGAAGACAGGAAAGTCCTCATTCCGACTGACGGACGTGCTACAGAATGAGCTGTAGGCCTTCCAACCCGCATCAGGCAAAGCATGCATCTTTCACACGCACTGCTATCCACGTTGCTTTGGCTGGACAGCAGCATGAACACTGGGCATATGATGGGTTCAATTGGCTTCTGAAGGCTATTCTGGGAAAACACCAACATTTGTAGCTTTTATTTTTCTATTGCAAAGTACCTTCTAAGTTCCAAATAACCAACTTACAAATGAGTTTTTGGAACAGAATCATTTGTAAGATGAGGGACTGACTGCAATTAGAATGAAACAATGGAGTTCGGTGGAAATTCAATTGAATTAACCAAAAAGCAGAAAGATGAAAGGCTATTGCGCAAAGCCAAGTAATTCCTATGAAAAGATACCATTAGCTAGAAATTAGACTCCTTGTGAAACCTATATTAACCCTTTCAGGACACCAAGGTAGCAGTACATTGATGCCTTAGTGGTTTAAAAAGGCCTCAAACTTGTTTCAGCACTGGGAAAATTTGATTCATTGTTTCACATAAGGCCAAAAAAGATAGTTATTTATCAAATAACTAAGTGTAAATGTAGCAGAATGAGAAATATTAGGGTGATATAGTTTCTATCATATCTTTACATGTTACAAGACTGTACACACACACACATCCCACACACATACACACACACATACACATACATACACACACACCCCTTTCCCAATACAAACATTGTGGTCACACAGTATAAATTCTTCAACTTCAGATTTTGTAAGATTCACATATTTTCTCCCTTTCAGGCCAAACTATTTGGCAAGAAAATAAACCCATTAAAAAGGTGCTAGAAATTTATTTTAATAGCAAGTTCTATTAAATCTCTGTTTCATTTTAGATTCTTATGTGTCAGCTTCTCTGAAAGAAAAAAATAATCTGCAAACATGAGTGATCACAGCAGAAGGCAACTGTAGGAGCTCCTCTCTCAAGATGTAAAAGCAAACTCCTGGCAGTGAAAAGCTGGAAGCAGCTGGGAAGCCTGAATGGCTATTTCAGTTGACTGAGTTCACGGTGAAGGGGACAGAGTCATTGTTTTCATCCCCAAGGGCATCAGTTAGCTTCGCCATATTCCATGGAAATAAATATCATCTTCCTAATACGAAAGGAATAGTCATGATGCTGTAATTTGAGAAATGGAGGTAATTTCAGAGGTCATCTGGCCAAGGTATCTTCACACCGTGATCCTTCAGAGCCCTAGAAATTAATATACAACTCCCCCAGAGACGAGGAGGGACTGCTTCCATCGCTTTCATTTTTTTTAGGAAATTTCCTGGTAGTAAGTTTTCATCAGAACAAAATGGGTCTTAGTTCCCTTTTTGCAAACCTCTGATTTCAACCACCTGACTCAAGGGTTCCAATGAGGTAACATATTTTCTTCAACATAACACAGTAGCACAGCTATGGCAAGGCAGACCCTGGGCTGGAGTAAAACAGTCTGGTTACTCTGGTACATACAATGAGAGACATTTATTGAGCACTTACAATAGCCCAGCAACTCCTCTAAATGTTGCACATTAACTCATTAAAGCCTCACAACACCGGTATGAATAGGCACAATTACTATCCTCCTTTTTATGGATGAGGAATCTGGGGCACTATTTGATAAAGTAAACAACCTAGTAAAGAGTGGGGCCAGAATTTGGTAGTTGAAAGTCTATTTCCATAGCCATAGCCTAAACCACTATGATCTACACCTTCCCCACAAACACACCCGAATACTTAGTGAAATGTTCTGAGGCATGCTCTTGGTGCTGTAACACTGCCTCTGCAGAACAACCATTAGCCATAACACTCCACATCATTAAAATGTTAAGTGTTTGCTTAGATAAGCCCATCTCTGCCATACTTATAGAGGCCTGTAAAAATACGGAAGATATTAAGCAACAGGAACATTCTGTTTTTCATTTGGAATCTATTCAAAGGGTAAAAATCTTTTACAAAAATATTGCTAACCTAATTATTTTGGTTGGATGTATTTTGGAGGATGAGGCTAAAAGTCACTGGGGCTGAAAAGTACAAGTCGAGGTATCTCACTTTCAGTAGTTTCAGGATGCCTAGGAAGTCCCTGATCCAATTTCTAGCTCAGCCTCATGAAAATCAAAGGCTACAAATGATTCAAAAGAAATCTAGTGTAGGAGATCTAATACTATCTCCCAATAATTTCTGGAGGAACCGCCATGTCCAAAATATATCCTACAGTGAAAAGAAATAAGTGTACTATAGTGGTTATATATTACTGAGAAACAAATCATCCCAAAACTTAGTGGCTTCAAAAAACAAACATTTATTACTTTTTATGATTTTGTAAGTTGGGTAAGTAGTTCTTTTATTCTAGACCAGATTGGTTGGGGTTTGATGGCCTAGGATGTCATCATTCACACATTAGGAGTCTTAGTTGGAACCTCTCTCATCCTCTAAGAAGCTAATCCAGGCTTCTTCAGACTGCGAAAAAAGGGTCCCAGTCATAAGAAAGAGCAAGTCCAACACAAAAGCACTTTTTAAGCCTTTGGTTATGTCATATTAGATACTGTTCCATTGGCCAAAGTAAGTTATGTGGTTAAATCCAAAGCTGGTATGGGAGGGGCCTGTTCAAATTGTGAAAAAAAAAGTGAATTATGATGGTCATTTTGTAACAATCTACTACACTTTAAGTTTTTCAAGTTAAATTCACTTAATATGGAAGTAAATACTTGAAAAATGCTAAGAATGAATGTATTCTTACCACAAATCGATAACTATGTGAGGTAATATACATTAATTAACTTGATTTAGTCATTCCACAATGTATATACACTTCAAAACAATATGTTGTACATTGTAAATACATACTATTTTATCTGTCAATTAAAAAAAATTTTAAAAAGAAA
The DNA here is from genome assembly GCA_963575035.1 of Avahi laniger. Classification (NCBI taxonomy): domain Eukaryota; kingdom Metazoa; phylum Chordata; class Mammalia; order Primates; family Indriidae; genus Avahi; species Avahi laniger. Next base: position 6,785 of record CAUYSK010128713.1, read on the forward strand.
TAAATGGACTTTTACCTGGAAAATATAGTTTCTATGATTTTACTAACATAATTTTTATTCAAAAATCAGAAATCCATCCTGCGCCTATGCAGCTTCTTGCATATATGTGCTTTACTTTATACCTTACATATGTCTCTATTAGGTTACTATGGCTGCCGTAACCAATTTCCATAAACTTAGTCATTTAAAACAACACAAATTTATTCTCTTATAGTTCTAGAGGTCAAAAGTCCAAAATCTGTTTCACTGGTCTAAACTTAAGGTGTTGGCAGGTTGGTTCCTTCCGGAGGTCCTGAAGAGAGAATCTGTTTCCTTGCCTTTTTCAGCTTCTAGTGGATGTCTATATTCCTTGACTTCTGGCCCCTTCTTCCATCCTCAAAGTGCATCACTCCAGTCTCTGTTCCCATCATCACATCATCCTCTCCTCTGACTCTGACAACTCCTGTGTCTCTCCTATAAGGACTATTATGACTGTATCCAGGTCCACTGGATAATCCAGCATAATCCCTGCATCTCGATGCCCTTAATTTAATCACATTTGTGAAGTCCCTTTTGTCATATTAGGTAACATTCACAGGTTCTGGGGATTAGGATATGAACATGTATGGGGGGGATTATTCATTCTACTATAATATATTAATTTTCTATTGCTGTTTATCAAGTTAACACAAATTTAGTGGCTTAAACAACACAGATTTATTATTTCAATGTTCTGTGTGTCAGAAATTCAACAGGGGTCTCACTGGACTAAAAGCAACGTGTTGGCTGGGATATTAGGGAAGAATCCATTTCTTTGCCATTTTTAGTTTCTAGAGTCTACCCATAATCCTTGATTGTGGCCTTCTTCCTTCATCTTCAAAGCCAGCAACATTGCATCTCTGTCCCTTTCTTCCATAGTCACATGTCCTGATTATAGCACAGAAAGCTTTTCTGCTTTTCAATATTGATACGACTAGATTGGGCCTACCCAAATAATCCAGGATAATCTCCCCATCTCAAGGTCCTTAAATGTAATCACATCTGTATAATCCTTTTGGCTTTATAAAGTAATATTCCCAGGTTCCAGACATTATGGTATAGATAAAAATATGATTATTTTTATACTACAATATGTTATTGGAAAGCTGTATCTAAATAAAACTTCTAAACACCAAGTCATATTGAACTGCATTGGAGAAATTAGCTATACCAAAAAGAAAAGTTTGAGTTTTATGATGGGTTTTCTTTACAGAAATCAAGTTTTTTAAATAAAGTTTAGATTACTTTAGAACTTTAAGGTACAGATTTAATATTTTAGAACTCTTTTTCTCTTTTCAATAATTTGCCTAGAATAATGTCCAGGGCAAGGAACCCTACTTAGCATAGGAGAGAAATATATCTAGTCTGTGCTTCAGATTTCAACCATGATTTTAACACTTTGAAAAGAATAAAAGTAAAATTTTAACAGTACAACTGGATTGAATAGAATATACTTTGAGGTGGTGAATTAATGATAGTTTATATTAGGTACTATTCTCTCTCTCTCTCTCTGTCTCTCTCAAAACTGATAATAATTCACCAGGTGCAGTGGCTCACAGCTGTAATCCCAGCAGCAATTTGGGCGGCCAAGGAAGGAGGATCACTTGAACCCAGGAGTTCAAGGTTGCAGTAAGCTATGATCTAGGCCACTGCACTTCAGCCTGGGTGGCGGAGAGAGACTCTATCTTTAAAAACAAAAAAAAAGAAAAAAGAAAAACAAAACAAAACAAAAAACCTGTAAATAATCAAAGCTAAATCTGACCCTGTTTGCATTTCTAGATTTTCATTAGGTATTTGTTTTCTAACTCACCACAAATACAACTGCGGAGAAATGGCTCTATGTGACCATGATTCCATATTTCTGCAGTTTTAAAGTTATTAACACCTTTCTCAGCAGTCAGCTCTGTTCTCAGATTAGGAAATCATTTTCAAGAATTGTCTCCTTTCTCAAGCTATTGAAGTGGTTTCTCTTGGGATTCACACTCTGTTTATAAGCAACTGGAAATTACCCAGCAACAATCTCAGTTCAAAATTGGCTCTGATAAAAATTCTTCCAAAAACTGTTTTTGTAAAAGGACCCAAATCCTTTATTCAAATCTTTGTGCACAAAATTTAAGCAAAGTTTTGGAGTAGAAACTTAATAGTGCATTAATGACATTTCTATCCGTGTTTCCAAATATTCTTGTTATAGTCTTGAAATATCATTTTTCTCTCTTCGTGATGGCAAAAATATTCAGTACATTTGACTTCTATGAAAGTAGATGAAGAAGTGTGCAGAGACAGATTAGTAATAACTCTTGAAAGATTTTAATGTAATTTTCTCCTTGTCTAAAAAATGCTGCCAAACAACTGCTTTATTTTTCCTGATTTTATTTTAATTCAATGGGCCCATTTTTAAAAACTGGCTGTGAATTTATGACCCCTTTTACTAGACTCATATATTGCATTCTTGAAAATAAACTATTGCTTTGTCAAATAATTCCCTTATAAGCATCACAAAACCTACTAGACTAATAGAGAATTATTATAAAAATAGACATGGGAAATTAAATTTTTCAAAATTTATTTTAGGTAATTTTGATCATTCATACATTCTGTCTTTAAGAGAGAGAATTGCCTTTTTTTTCTTACATAATCTCAAGATTGTGTATCACAGAATGAAATCAGCAAATATACCTAATGAAATATACCTAACATATGAAATATACCTTTCTTAAATTTCAGAATTGTGTGTAGTAGAATGAGATTGGCAAATATACCTAATAATGAATCACATTCATGATTTCTATAGTATATCACCCTCCCAACACAGTTTTTGGAGAATGACCAATAAGTAATATCCCCAATATTATCTTCTCTGAGTTCTTAACACAATTAAAAATATCACTGTTTATAAAATAAAAGTGATTTTTAAAAAATATTTGGATGGGTAGACACAATACATAGTCTAAAGTAAAACAGAGTGCCTAAATCGAATTGTACATGTGCTGCAATAATTTTACACATACAATAAGTGTGAATACTGACATAAATATTTGAATTCTGAACTGCTCCTCACTTGAAAATTAATAAAAGTTGCATTTCATTTTGTTAATGATGACAATATAGACGTGACCAGAAATGAACACTGTCCATTTTGTGGTGAAGCTTTGAAATGAATAGTCAGATTAATTATTTCTGAATGATTTGCTTTTTTCTTTCTGAAATCCAATATATTATTAAGATGCCTAGACTCTCCTGATAATAGACCAAGGTGAGCCTTCTGGCAGCGCACACAAAGCAGCTGAAGTAGAACTCACAATAGCACACGCAACCCAGTATGCTAATCCACAACAAAGGAGCCAAGATGGCAGAAAATTCTCAAAAGAGTGCCGCACTTCAGTAACAAGATTTTCTATGAGCTCATTAATATTTACCAAAGCCAAAGAGAGCTGTTTTTTTTTTCTTTCATTTAGCCACAAATGCCTCCTTAAAATTATTCCTATATTGAGACAGCATTAGAAAAATAAACTATGCATATAAAAGAAGCTTCAAATGAAAGACAAGCAGCTTTTAAGATAAGCCTGCTTTCAGTGTGAGCATCTGCACCCAGAAGACCATTTACACAAATTAACATATTTTATCTACTGTAAAAAACATGAAATAATTCACATATGCAAGATAGTTTAATTTAAATTGCTATTGGGGAATGCTTGAGCACTATTAGCACATCCCACAAAAACATCAGTTCTGATAACCAAGGCAAAGATTTGCCACTTAAAAAGAAAACCAGTAGGAAGGATGTTTTCCAATTGCAAGCAGTGTTTTCATTGAATTATTTAGTAGGGTGATCAAGAAATAAGTGTTGGATGCAGACAGACCTGTGTTTGAGTTTTGTATCTTACACTAGCTGTGCAGTATTTGGATAAATTACTCAATCTCTGTGAACCTCAGGTTTTCTGTCTGTAAAATGATTCGTAAGACTTACCTGTGTGGTTTTGACAAGTTAAAGAGTCTGTGCTCAGAATATTTAACACAGTGCATGGCCCATTCAAAGCCTTTGGTAAATGTTGAAGGTTTTTTATTTTTGTTTTTGTGATTATTATTTTGCTCAAAATGCTTACTATAGTGCATGGTCCTTTCAAAGCCTTCAGCAATGTTAAAGGTTTTTTGTACCTGTTTTTGTAACTATTTATTAGAAGAACTTTACAAAATAAAGATAATAAAAAACTTACTTGTCATCCCACTACCCTGAGAGAAGCACTATTACCAGTTGGTGAGTATCCTTCTAATATTTTCTCTATATGTATGCATAAGCTTGTATGCATGCTTTCCAAATTTTTGCTTTACAGATATGGAATCCTACTTTGCATACCATTATCTCACTTGTTTCCCCTACTCTTGCCCTCCATTAATATACCATGAATATATTTCCATATATTTAACATCATTTTACACATTATTTTACAACATTGTTTTAACTGCTGATGGTACTTCATTGTGTGGATGTATTATAGTAGGTGGAATGCTTCCAATATTTAGTCAATGTAAACAACAGTGCAATGCATGTAGCTGCCAATAAATATTTGTATACATACTTAATTATCTTTTAACCTAAACATCATTATGACAAATATCCCACAAACAAAAGCATATATATATTTTACTTCATTCTGAAAACATGCATTTCTAGACATCCACTGTTTTCCAGTAGATTTTTTTTATATTTAATTTTTGAGTAATGATTTGTTTGTCTAACAAGTTGTTTTTATATAAACAAAGAGTAGACAGTAAATAGTCTTGCTCCCTCTCTGTATCTTATTTATCTACTTCTACCTCATCCACCCTGCAGGTAACACTGTTATTAATGTACATAGTTCTTTTAGACTTTATGAATACATAAGTAATTATGAACATAAGCAATTATTTTACCCCTTCTTTCCAAAAACGGTAGTGTACAATACACACCATGCTATGTTTTGCTTTTTCCATTTAATATAATATATAGTTAGTTCTGTATCAGTTCTTAAAGAGATTTCTTATTCTTTTATTTATAGTATAGTATAGTATAGTATTCCATTATATGTTTTTACCATAATTTCTCATACCTACAGTTCTAGAAGTAAAATTATGAGGTTAAAGGTAAGAAAATTTGGGGGACTATTGATTCATATTGCTGAATTATTTTCTCCAAAATGCCATACCAATTTAGAGTCCCAACAGCTATGAATGTACAATGGTGCATATTATCACTAGATGTACCTACTTCATCATTTCTCTATAGAATTGAAGATTATGATTTAAAGGTTTTATGAATTTTATAGGTGAGAAAATGGTATCTCCATTTGTGTATTTTAATGATTAGTACTGTGGATTTTTTAAGACAGTTATTAGTTATTTATATTTCTTATTTAGCAAATTATTTATATTTTTTCTCACAATTCTATGAAAGTATTAGTATTTTCCCCTTTGTTTTCCAACAGTATACTCTATATTAAGGTTATCTGTGAATTTTTTTAGTTCATTATTTCTCTTTTAATTTTATTTGTGGTATCTAAAATTATTTGGAAATGGCTCGAGTAGACATTTTATTTAAACTATATATAATTTATACATTATATATAAATATGTAATTTTCAGAAATAAACTCAAAGAAACAGGTAAATTCATTTATTCATGCATGTATGCAGCATTCATTCACTCAAAATGTATCAGATATCTATGTGAGCCAAGTATTTCCCTAAGCACTGAGGATACAGATGAGGATCAGTTCTAGCCCTCCTGCACTTAACATTTTAACGAGGGAAAAAATAAAGGAGGGGAAGAGGGTAGAGACTAATGTGTGGGAGGGGTTGTATTTTACTTTGTTTTGTTTTTAGATAGGGTAGGAGAATTAAAGGTGCCCATTTTAAAAAAGGATTGATTAGACTACCTTGAAGCTTAAGGCGGTTACCAAATAGAAGGAGCTTTTTTCTGCTACCAAAGTTATCTTTATGATCAGAAAGTGATTTAACCATTCTTTCTTCAAGCTTTAGACATATTTCACCTTGGTAAATTTTTCCGAAATTATTCCCTTTTAATTCTATTTTTCGTTTTAAAAATGTTTGCCTAAACACCTATCAGAAAAGTGACTTTTAAAATACTCTCCTAAAATTTGAAAAAGTAACCACATTTATCCCCCAATTTCAATCTTAATTCAAGAGATGAAAAAACACTTGATAGGGACAAAATAAATATAAAGTTATATTGAGAAAATCCACGCAGTTCACAACAGCTGAAAAATGTACATACCAACTATTTTCAGAAGTGGACCCGGAAGGCATAGAGTGACAACAAAATAAACAACTAACTCCTAGCATGTATCGCTATTTTGTTAACATAAAGCACAGGCCAGGAGATTTCAGTGTTTCCAAAGAAAGTTTTTTTTCCCCAGCTATAGAAAGCTATAAAAACACAACAGTGATACAAATTCTGATGCATAATTTTATTAACATTTTCTAATCAAAAATCAGGCCCAAGATGTACCAATTCGTTCCCATTTTCTGCCACAGAGACAGTACAATGTACTGGCTAAGAGCTTTGGTTTTGGAAATGGACCGATTGGAATAAAATCTCTTACTAACCATTTATGTGATGTTATGTAAGTTATAAACTTTCTGTTTTCATATTTAAAGAAAAAGAGGA